>JABJVR010008690.1:0-10444 GCA_025773905.1 Chitala chitala
ATTAACAAATGGCTTATATAGTAGAGATATACAAGTAATATTAAAGGTTATAATATAGATATCTATCCAGCTATAGAGAGCTACATATATATATATATATAAAAAGAGATAATACCTTGACCTTGTGGTGTTGGGTTGTTGGATAGAAGTAGCACCTTAACCTTAACCTTCTGTACTGCTGCACCCATGGGTGGTTCAGGGGGTTCTGGTCTCCATCCACTACCTACCATCATGATTGGCTCCAAGTGCCACACTCTGATACATCGCCTCAGCTGGTGGGCTAAACTTTGTGAGGGGGCTGTTAGCACAACAGCCTTGGGCGGAAGTCCTCCAGTGTTATATGAGCTGACGCACAAGAAGGAAAACTTCGGTCTCAAACCCCCGCTGCCTTGCGGTTACCTGTTCTCAGGAAAGGCTTAGAAGTAAACCTCAAACAAATCCGGAGCTAAAGCCCCTAAGGCGGCTTGTTGATGAACTCTATCATTGTTCCGGCAATTTCTGTGAGAATGCTCGTGTCAGCCGTATCGACTCTTGTCTTTCCGCTGGATCACATGGCCAAGGTGGAGAGGGGGACCCTACATCATGGGCAACATCATGGCCTCCATAGCATTCAGCCCAGGCTTGCACCCTGGAGAGGTCACTCCAGTGTCGTCTGAGCACAATGGTACAACACGGGAAGCAGCAGTTACCGGTGATAAGTCTTTGCTCGATTGGCGTAGAGCTGGACGTCAGGGGTTGCTTCCGATGGTGGGAGAGGTGATCGTGCCTCACTGGACAGCTAACGCCCGCCTCAAGCTGGGCAGCCCCCACAAACACAAAGTAAAGAAACCGGCCATGCGAATTGGCACCTGGAATGTACGAACTATGTTAACTGGACTCAATGAAAATATCGAAGAAATGTCACACGCTCGTAAAACTGCTGTGATAAACAATGAACCGAGGTAACTTCATGTAGACATTGCAGACCTCCAAGAGACGCGTTTGGCCGAATTCAGAACTCTTCGCAAGCGAGACTAGTTTTTTCTGGCAGGGATGCAAGGCTGATGAGCCACGAGCACAAGGTGTCTCCTTCGCAGTGAAGAACTCCCTCCTGCAGATGATTGAGCCTTGCAGCGGAGGCACTGACAGAATCCTCTGCCTGCGCCTCAACACAGCACTCGGCCCTGTGAACCTAGTCAATGCTTTTGCTCCCACTCTCTACTCCAACTCTGAAGCCAAGGATACCTTCTATGCAGAACTACAGGCAACACTCCAGCAGCTCCCAGACAAAGAAGGCCTAATCCTCCTTGGCGACTACAATTCTCGAGTGGGTGCTGATCATGATAGGTGGCCCACCTGCCATGGACAGTTCGGAATCAGGCGCATGAATGAGAATGGCCAGCGCCTTCTCGAACTCTGCAACCTGCACAATCTGCATCTCAAACACCTTCCGCACCAAGGAAAGGCACAGGGTATCATGGAGGCATCCACGCTCTAAGCACTGGTACCAGCTAGACCTGGTCATCGTCAGGCGCCGACAGCTCAGCGACATCCTGCTCACCCGTACTTACCACAGTGCAGACTGCGACACAGATCACTCTCTTGTTTACTGAAACGTCAAGTTCACACCAAAGAAACTTCACCGAAGCAAAACACCAGGGAAGGTCTGTATCAACACAGCTAAAACTCACTGCTCTGACAGTGTTGATGAATTCTGCAAAGCCCTACAGCTCACCTTTTCCGCTGATCCCCCTCATGGCACATCCCAGGAAATGTGGCCCTATTTGAGGGAAGCTGTTCACTCAACTGCCCTCACTGTTTTCGGAAGGAAGAAAGAGAAATCTCCCGACTGGTTTATAGACTCGTCCGAATGACTCATGCCACTCATTGATGCCAAGCGATCAGCACTACTGAAGTACAAGAACAACCCTTCTCCTGAAGCATTGCTGGAACTAAAGTCTGCAAGAAACCTGGTGCAGGCAACCTCTAGGTGCTGCACAAATGACTGCTGGCTATAGCTATGTGAGTCGATTCAATTGGCGACAGACACTGGCAACATCCGAGGCATGTATGAGGGAATCAAGCGTGCCATTGGCCTTACCCCAGCAACGACCGACCCCCTTAAATCAGCAACTGGAGAGGTCATAAGTGGCAAGAGCAAACAGATGGAGAGATGGGTCGAACACTACTCTGGGCTGTACTCACGTGAGACCGTAGTTTCCCCTGACAGAGTGGAACATTTCCCCACCATGACAGAATTGGACAAGACTCCCTGCGTAGATGAACTGCTGAAAGCCATCAACTGCTTGCCTACTGGTAAAGCCCCAGGCCTGGATGGCATCCCTGCAGAGGTCATCAAATGTAGCAACGGCATTCTCTTACCACATCTCCACAAGCTGCTCTGTGCTTGCTGGTCTGAGGGCACTGTACCACAAGATATGAGAGACTGTAACATTGTTACCCTGTTTAAGAACAAAGGGGACCGTAGTGACTGCAACAACTACCGAGGAATTTCGCTACTCAGCATAGTGGGCAAGCTGTTTGCCAAAGTTGTACTGAACCACCTTCAGCTATTACCCGAGCAAGTCTACCCAGAATCACAGTGTGGCTTCAGAGCAGGAAGATCAATGATCGACATGATCTTCTTCCTGAGACAGCTACAGGAAAAGTGCAGAGAGCAGCAGCAGCCATTATACCTTGCATTAATTGACCTAACCAAGGCCTTTGACCTAGTAAGCTGTGATGGCTTATTCAAAATCCTGGAGACCATTGGCTGTCCACTGAAATTGCTGAGCATCATTGAGTCATTCCACAAGGACATGACTGGCGTCGTCCAATTCAATGGCTCTTCCTCAAGTGCTTTTAGCATACGAAGTGGAGTGAAGCAGGGGTGTGTGCTCGCACCGACCCTGTTTGGAATCTTCTTTGCAGTCGTTGTAAGGCATGCCTTTGGTTCGTCAACCGATAGGATCTTTCTGCACACTCGATCGGATGGAAAGCTGTTCAGTCTGTCCCATTTCAGGGCAAAGACCAAGGTTCGTAAAGTCCTGATCAGAGACATGCTTTTCACTGACGATGCAGCTGTTGCTGCTCACACAGAAGAACAACTACAAAGGCTAATGAATTGTTTCGCAGCTGCCTATTGTGAATTCAGCCTCATCATTAGTTTGACGAAAACACAAATCATGAGTCAGCAAACTGAAAACCCCCCAACCATCAAGATCAATGACTATACACTGGAAGTGGTCCACGAATTCATTTATCTTGGCTCTACCATGTCCGACACCCTTTCACTTGACTCTGAACTCAACAGGAGAATTGGGCGCACCAGCACCACTCTGGGTAGACTAATGCAGAGGCTCTGGCAGAACAAGAATCTGACACTTCACACAAAGATAGCAGTATACAAGGCATGTGTGCTCTGAACCCTGCTGTATGCCAGCGAATTGTGGACAACATATGCTCGCCAAGAAAAAAGGCATACTCAGAATCTCCTGGCAAGATCATGTTACAAACATAGATATGGTAACTTGTGCTGACATCCCCAGCATATACTATCTGCTCAAACAGCGCAGGCTCCACTGGTTAGGCCATGTCACCCGCATGCCCGATGGTCGAATTCCAAAAGACCTCCTCTATGGTGAGCTGACCACTGGGAAGTGCCCGGTTGGACAACCTCACTTGCGCTTCAGAGACGCATGCAAGCAAGACATGAAGGCTCTGGGCATGGACATCGACAGCTGGGAGCAAACAGCCACTGACCACCAGAAGTGGAGGCAGAAATTAAAGAAAGGTCTTGACCAAGGAGAAGAAAGACTCAAAGATACAGATGCTCAAAGACTCCTGAAACGCAAAGAGAAACAAACCCACGCACCGGCAGAAACCAACTTCATCTGCAACAAGTGTAACAGAGACTGCCACTCTCGAATTGGGCTGCACACAGGCCTCGCTGCCCCTCACTTGGTGCAAATACAGGGACGTGAACAAAGCCAAAAGCAAAGAAATAATCAAAACAAAACAGGCTATAAACAAATACCCAGCACGGACTCTGACTAATGAACAAAACATGAAAAACAAACTTCTATGTCTTCCTACACTAACCTAATAGTGAAAAACAAAACTTACAGGGGTGGTCTTTGCTCCCTTCTCCTATTGTGCTAGACAAACAAACTATCTGAGGGTGTTGTACAGTAGTGTTGGGCCCCTAACCTGTCCCAAATTCCCGACCCGCCACAACACACAAATAACAGAAAACAAACCACCACCAATACCCAAAATTAAATTTGAATTGAAAGAATAATGAACACTAAAAGAACAATAAAGGACACTGAACTACCACACGAAGTAACGATCTCTGTATTTCTTTCGCACGCTATCACACTCCAACCCGAAACTCCTCTCTCTCTCCCGCGCTGTCTCTGCTTCACTGTCTTACTTTATGGAGAAATTAAGTTACACAGAAGGAAGGTAAAAGGTGCCAATGACAAAGAATGGCTAATCAGGAGCAGTGACTTAAGTTATTATGCACAAAAAAGGATAAAAATATATGGTAACTATTAAACATTAAGAAGCAATATCAGTAAGTGTATGTCATGCTTTTTAAAGTTTTAGTAAAAACAAATAAGCTTGGTGAGAATTTCTGGATTGAAAAATGTTAATAATGTCTATTTGACATTAAGGTTCAATTAAAAGCCGAAATGAATTCTTCTATTCTGAAGTTGCACATGGTGAGCAGCGGCAAGCTGAGGTAAGCTCATAGCTCCCCGGCTCTGCCACCATGTGTTGGAGTTTTCCCCAGTCAATGAGAGGGTTGCTTCCCTGTGCCTTCGGGTAGGGGATAGGTCTCTCTCTGTTGTTTGAGCCTGTTATTAGACTTCTGTGCTAGTCACTTGTTGTCCATAACAAAGACAACGTTCGAGCATAAGGGTGTCCACCAGTGCATGTGGCACCAGGACACCCTAGGACGGAGGTTGATGATTGACTTTGTGATCGTGTCATCTGACCTCCGGCCATATGTCTTGGGCTGTGTGTGTGTGTGTGTGTGTGTGTGTGTGTGTGCGTGTGTGCGTGCATGCATGTGTGTGTGTGTGTGTGTGTGTGTGTGTGTGTGTGAATGTATGTGCCTATTAAATCACTTGTAATTGGATTAAAAATGAAGCTGATCCACCAATCAGAGAAGAGCTGTAAATCCAGGGAGATGGGAGAAGCATTCTTCTGTGCAGCTATTGTAGGCAAAAGTAGGGTCAGGAACATTAAATCTGGACAGCATGACCTTTGAATAAATTACCAGAGATACAGCTGAAATCTAATCAGTTTTAGCTGTTCAACAGCTCTAAGCATGTCATGCATTTTAGAACATCCACTTTTCATGCATGATAAACATATAAGTGATGCGTGCTGTTTATAATGTGTTGTACAGCTGCTCAGAATGGCGCATCATGTTTACAAAGAGCTCATCAGCAGTATTATCACTGACTAATTCTGTTAAACTTTCTGATACTGAGAAACTTGTCTTTTTCATGGATGTTGGCTTAACTCGAGAAACTTCTTGCTGTTTCATGCAGCAGTGTAGTTTATAACAACTTACATGGTTTCAGTAATTCAATTTAAGAACTGGCTCATACCCAAGCTACACTGTGAGTCATCTAATTTTTCTACAATGCAGGTTATTGGCTTGTGAACCTAAAGTTTAACACTTAATTTAATACATTTCTTTTGACATAAATTTTCTTTTGACATGTTGGTTCAAAATTGTAGCTGTTTATATTCCATGAAGAATGATCATTATCAGAAATGTGAAATTGGTGACCAATAGGACTTGACTTGTCACTGACTTTAACAGCTACATTAAGAGGCATTCTAGTGTTGAGGAAGCTAAAGGAATTCAAAACAATTCAAGTGATCTTAGTTTGGAACAATTTCTAAAAATGTAGATTCAACTAAGTAATTTAAAAGTGAAATTTTGGGAAGCCTGAATTTTTTTTTTAACTGAAACTTTAATTTAATATTTGACATTGGTTTTATTCCATTGAGGCAAATCTCTGTTTTTATTTCAGCATTAAAAACAAGCAGTCTGTCATTTCACAAAGACAGATTGAAAAGTGTATTTGACCAATTACAAGAGGAGCAAAAAACAAAGGTTTTAATTGCTGCATTTATGTTTTTTTTTTCTACAGCAGACTTAACTATTTACGTACAGCTGTTGTAAACTGGCTACTACAGACCAGTCATTGTACAACTTTAATTTATGGTCAGCTGCTCATTTCATGCTGTGAGTAGAAGGATTAACATAAAACCAACTAAAGTTCATTCATATTAAAGAGATTCTCACTGCCAACTCTAAAACATTTAACTGTAATTTTCAGTGTTACAACCTGCCCAGGCAGAGAACAAAACAATGTCTGCTTTCATCCTCCTGGATCTGTGCGGTAATTCTACTTTGGTCCACGAGGAGGACTATGGTGTTTGTGGGCAGACAGGAAAACAACTGGTAAGAATTGACGCTAAAGGTGTGTGGGGCAGTGATAATTGTTCCATTTAACAGGTAAGAGTGTAATCTAGTGTAAATGACTAGTGCTTTTTTTCACTTTGACTGAAGAAGCCTTTTGGTAAAAGGTGAAACGTTTCTGCGTAAATGAGAAAGAAGTCCAGTTGACATGACTAAACTTCCAGATAAGCGTCAGTATATTATCTTTTTTTTTTGTCATCTTCGTTAATGAAGCAGCGTCACTTACACATTTTCCCCAGTTACAGTCTGTGTGCAAAACTGCCAAATAGGAACACTTTTTTCTGACATGAACTTCCTAACTCAAATGCTCTAAGTGGACAACACTAAACTTTACTGCAATTTTTTTCCACTTCACATTATGGCACTCGTGGCAAAATGCCATGAGTATTCTTTCTTTTTTTAACTGGATGTTTGGCACAATAAGCATAAAGACGTCAGTCAACACTTCCAAATACTCAGTATAACCTGGCTAAACATTCAGCACCCCAGGAGCAATGCTGTCACATTTAGAAGTCCTTCAAACTGGTAAGAAAAAGTATATGATTCATCGATGCTTTTGTTTCTTTAGTACACGAGATTTCTCTTACAGTGACGTCAGTATTATACTTCGTGCACATTGCATGCTATATGTGTTATTTTGATTTCTGTAAAAAGGGAACATTTTTATGCAGTACCCTAATATAACACAAGATGGCGGTGTTTATAATTTAACATGTCTGACAAGTTCCACCGTGATTGTTCCGTGAAACAAAACACCTTATAATTTACGTTGGTAGACTGTTTTTCTCGTGTTCCCTAGGCTTCATATACATTGTAAAAGTTTAATTTATTTTGATCTGTGATGAATCATTAGAAGCAGGCTGAGAGTTAGAGGCTAGAATGCTGGATTTAACATTAAGACAGGTTCCCATACAAGAAATATTTGTAGCCCAAGACACAGGTAAAATAGTCAGATGTTAAAATGTTAGTTCATGACAAATGTAACCAGGAAAAATACCGAAGAAGATATTCAGGAATGGGGAGAGACTAAACATGCAGTCTGCATGCCTAGACAATACCTTACAAAGAATAATCCAAATTTGGGCTGTATGTAAACAGGTTGTAATGTGAGAAAATTTCAATCTGAAGAGATTAACTAAATGTTCCAAAATGAGATTTTGACCAGGTGTGATGTGTCTGCTGACTGGGGGTTGTGGTTTGTGGTTTATGAGAGACCTTGAATTTTGAGCTAAGTGCAGGTGTGACTCTATGGAGAGACTCGTCCTGGGATGTCTCCGCTCTGAGGTGGGCTCCTCTATGGACCCTCTGCAGTTTGCCTATCAGCCTAACAACGGAGTGGAGGATGCCGTCATCTTCCTGGTACATCATGCTCTGGCTCTCCAACAGAAGCCTGGAAGCACTGTGAGAATCTTGTTTTTTTATTTCTTAAGTGCATCCAGCCAGTGCTTCTGAAAGGCAAGCTGGAAAGGACTGGGGTGGACCATCAGCTGGCAGAATGGATTCTGGATTACCTCACAAACCGGTCACAGTTTGTGAGAACACGGGACTGCGTGTCAGACCATCCTGGCCCCCTTCCTTTTCACCCTCTACACGGCGGATTTTAGACACAACATTGACAGATGTGTCCTGCAGAAGTTCTCTGACGACTCTGCCATCATCAGCCTCATCACTGATGACGATGACGCAGAGTACAGAGGACTAACATGGAACTTTGTGGACTGGTGTCAGCAAAATCACCTCCTGATAAACATGGAGAAAACCAAGGAGATGGTGGTGGACTTTCGCAAACAGCAGACTGCCTTCCTCACACCAGTGAACATCCAGGGTATGGACATTGAGCGTGTAGACTCTTATAAGTACCTGGATGTACACCTTAACAACAAACTGGACTGGACACACAACACTGATGCACTGTACAGGAAGGGTCAGAGCAGGCTCTACCTCCTAAGGAGACTGCAGTCTTTTGAAGTGACAGGGGCACTCCTGAGGACCTTCTATGACTCTGTGGTGGTATCAGCCATCCTGTACGGTGTGGTCTACTGGAACAGCAGTGTCACTGAGAGGGAGAGGAAGAAGCTGGACAAGGTCATCAAGAAGTCCAGCTCTGTCCTGGGCTGTCCTCTGAACTCAGTGCAAGAGGTGGGAGACAGAAGGGTCCTGGCAAAATTGTCATCTATGCTGGACAATGAGTGTCACCCACTGCTTGTTGCCGTGGCAGCACTGGAGAGCAGCTTCAGTGACAGACTCCTCCACCCTCGGTGTGTAAAGGAGAGATTCCTAAGGTCCTTCCTTCCTGCTGCTGTCAGACTGTACAACAGGCATTCCTAATATGGACTGGTTATTTTCATATGCAATATTTACCATGCAATTCTATGTTTTTCATTTAGTATGTGTTAATTTATTTTATTGCTATTTTTTTTGTATATAGGTATTTAGTTTAACTTAATTTTTGATGCTCTTCTGTACTTTCTGTAATTTCCCCTTGTGGGACAAATAAAGGTTTCTCCTTCTTCTTCTTCTTCTTCTTCTTCTTCTTCTTCTATTATTCTCTCCCACTGGCTTTTATTATGTCTCTGTTCTTATCTGCTACATGGCAGACCTAGGTTTGATTTTTGAGTACATCTGGTCCTCAGCAGGAGAAGACAGGAAACATCATAAGTGAGACGGCTATAGAAGTAGTCAAGCATCTAACACTGGTGGTATTAGCAGTCGTTTGGTTGTGGCCTGATGTGGGGTCACGTGATATGCAAATGGGATGGAGAGAAAATCGATTAAAAACTATTTATCAACCCCTCCCCTTAATAATTTGAGATGTTCTGATATATACAGCCAGTCAGTCATCTTCTAAACTGCTTCATTCTGGAGCCCATCCCAGAACTCATAGGGTGCAGGGCAGGGGACACACAATTTGGAGACAACAATCAATCTAACTTGCATGTCTTTGGACTGTCAGAGGAAACTGGAGAACCCAGAAAAAATCCACCAAGAACAGGGAGAACATGCAAACTCCACACACAGAGACCCAAGGCAGGAATTGAACCCCAAACCTGGAGGTGTGAGATAACAGTGCTAACCACCATGCCACCATTGATATATACAGAATTATTAAAAATATATTTGAAAGAGGAAGAAAATGTCAATAATTTTTAAACAACTTGGTCATGAAAAAATTCAGACATCAAAATGGGATGATGAGCCAAAAGGTTGGGAACCTTCACCCTGAGGCTTTCCCATGTCTAAACCTCCACCCTGAGGCTTTCCCATGTGTGATCCTTCGTACTGAGGTTTTATGTGCAATCTGGTACCCTACAGCTGTGGCCAAAAGTACTGGCACCATCTTTGCAATTTTTTTGCTGCAACCTTTTATTAACTTCTTACCTCAGATCACATCCACGGAGGCAAATGTTAACTTCCTGATAAGGTTGTATACAGTGGACAGAGGAACACTAATTATCTGGAGATTGACTTTTAACTGTGCAAACTGCTCATGCTTTTCTACACTTTTTTCCACATCCTCAGACTATTCTCTAATTTTCTGTCTTTTCTTGATGCTCAGTGTAGTACACACAATACACGCTTCAAACTAATTTTTTTGTATTTAAATAGTTTGAACATGTGACTTTTAAACTGCCAGGATTTATGATCTTAAATACAAATTAAAGCAAGGTCATAATTTTAAATCCAATTATTTGATTTTGGATAACCTAAAAAGGTGCCAACAATTTTGTCTGTACCATTTTTGAAGTTTAGTGTGAATTACTTGTATTTGGCTTTTCCCAGGGTCCTTTTTTACTTTTGTCTGCAATGCTAGTGCAAGAAATAGATATTTTAACTGAACAATGTGTAATGTTAACATTTTTGAAGAAGAATGGGTGGGTTTCTCCAGGCCTGAGGTTCAATTCCTGCTTTGGGTCTGTGTGCGTGGAGTTTGCATGTTCTCCCTGTGCTTGGTGGGTT
>JABJVR010008691.1:0-10444 GCA_025773905.1 Chitala chitala
GTTCTCTCAGTGAAGCACACAAATTTCATGGCCACAAAAAATTGAACATAACATTGCCATAGTAATTTCACACAGTACCTTTGCAATTCTTCTTCTTTGCTGTATAACAAATACTGTATATTGTCTAGTGATTAACACATTCTGAACTGTATGTTTGACAGTGAACATGATCTGCACTTTAAAACACGTCAAAGAGTGTTTTTGCTTTCAAACCTAATCTTCTGCTATGATGTCTAAGTGTTCTGTATTACACTAACACTGACTTATTTACCATGTTAAATATTAATTATAATTACTTACCATCAACTTCAAGAGTCACTTCTGGTTGACCACAAATTGTAAAAACTTTAATTTCTTAACTAAATCTATGCACTCTCTGTATTTCATGATCTATATCTTAGTCTACTTCATATTATCCCCCAAATGTATTACACACACACACACACACACACACTCACATCAGACTAATATATAACATGTATTTCCCTGCAAATAATAAATATATCACTATATCACTTTCTCACATTTTCACACAAAAGTCTTTAGTTTTTGTTAACATTACATTCATCAAACTGTAAATTCTTTATTTCTGTTTTTCTGAATTCAGAAATGTTAATTCACATGAAAATAGTATCAACCTGAAAGAATTTATATTTGCCATGTCTTACCTGTAACCTGAAGAGTCACTCCGGATTTTCCAGTCCATTTATCTTTCTTAGTTAAAAATCTGAATCTGTACACTCCACCATCTTTGTCTGCAATGTTCTGTATCTTTAATGTACAGTTTTTCTCTTTGTTTCCCAAACACTCTGCTCTGCCATTGTACTGAACACTGATGCCTGTATTATTACTGCGACAGACATATTCTGTGTTAATACAGTCTGCATGATCATGACACCACATCACTGTCTCCACTTCGTTCTTATCTGGATACTCATATGTACAGGGAATGACCACAGTTGACCCTCTCACTGCACAGACTGGACTGTCTGGATACCACACAGCCCACTGACTGGCCACGAGTCCTGAAAAATAAAACATTATTGCCCTGCAGTATATCTTGGCAGTACACAACCAAGATAGAAGTTATTTCCAATACTAGATATACATTACATATATCACCAATTGAAAATATTTGGTGCATCTTGAAACAAAAAATACGACAAAGACGACCCAGGACTGTTGAGCAGTTAGAATCCTGTATCAGGCAAGAGTGGGACAACATTCCTCTGCCAAAACTCCAGCAGCTGTCCTCTCAGTTCCCTAAACGTGTCCCGTCACAACTTTTTTGGAACGTTTTGCTGCCATCGATTTCAACATGACCTTACTTTTTCCTTAAAATGATACATTTTCTGAGTTTAAACATTTGTTTTCTATGTTCTATTGAGAATAAAATATGGGTTTGTAAAATTTGCAAATCATTGCATTCTGTTTTTATGTAGATTTCACACAGCATCCCAACTTTTTTGGAACTGGGGTTGTATTAATATCAAACTATAGTCCAAACAAGCAGATAATTGTAAAAATTTCATATCAACTCAAACACTGTGCAGATAAATTGAACAAACTATGAGATATTTTATTAACACATTTTACAAACTTAATAGAGTATTCAATTTTTTTGTTAATTCTGTCATAATACAAAACGTTTTCAATTAGTTTAATCTCCATTTCATTAATAATAACATACTGGAACATCTACAGCAAGATGCAGTGAAATTCACTACTACAAAAAAGATAATGAAATATATGACATACTTGCCACCTTAACATGAGGTAATTATTTAGATGTACTTTTAATATTGATGACTAATGGTCTTACCAGGCATGAAGAGCAGAGTCAGTCCCCAAAACTTCAGAGTGTCTCCAGCTTGCATCTCTGGTGCTCTGAGCTCTTTCTAACACACTAAGATCAGAACATTCACGGAAGTTGCATGTATGTGAGAAGAAATGACCACTGTTTCCTCATTCCTTTACATAGCAGCCACTGCCTGGTTTGTGAAGGAATTTGCATGTTAGCAAGAGGCTTCTGCTTTTTCATAATTTGCTATGAAATTACCTATAAAAGTCAGCTTTTTTAGCTGTTGTTACATAAAATTCTTTAGTCATTCATACATATATGTACAAAATATATGTAAAGATGCACTCAGTCAAAAAGTTAAATAGGCAGGGGTGCTGAATCCACACATCTAAGGTAATATTACAGGAGACAGCACTCTAATAACCATGAAGTTTAGTGAGAAGAAACCAGCAGCAACGTTTCGGGGCAAAGCCCTCAGGAAATAAAGAAAGACAGTGTGAACATTCTTAACAAAAACGGCCGCTGATTCACGTCCTGGGTGGAGCGTTGGGAAAGAAATTCTGCCCACTTAGAATTAAAACACATGGACATCAACAGGGGAAACTGCTTTCCTTCGATGTCTTTATACTCTTGCTATGTTCTGCTGTGATCACTGTAATAGCAGCTTAGGGGCTCAATGGGTAGAACATCAGGCTGCGATGTGGAAGTCCTCCAGTTCGAATCCCAGCCCAGCCAAGTGTGCCCTTGTGCAAGACAGGCAAATGCTACCTCCCTGGGCACCGCCCTTGGCTTACTGCCCCCTGCTCTGCTCAGGGCATGGTTTAAATGGAGAGTAGTAGAAAGTAATTTCCTTCTGGGGTTATATAATAAATATATTTATATTATAATAAATATATTATTATATAAATATATTTATTATAAGCATATAGTCGCTGAATGATCTTCATATTAAAATTCAGGGTAAAGCATGAAGAGAACACAGGAGGAGCTCTGGTTACCTCCTGATGTGGGACCACTCACAGGAGGAGCTCTGGCTACCTCCTGACATGGGACCACTCACAGGAGGAGCTCTGGTTACCTCCTGACGTGGGACCACTCACAGGAGGAGCTCTGGCTACCTCCTGACATGGGACCACTCACAGGAGGAGCCCTGGCTACCTCCTGACGTGGGACCACTCACAGGAGGAGCTCTGGCTACCTCCTGACGTGGGACCACTCACAGGAGGAGCCCTGGTTACCTCCTGACATGGGACCACTCACAGGAGGAGCTCTGGCTACCTCCTGACGTAGGACCACTCACAGGAGGAGCTCTGGCTACCTCCTGAGGTGGGACCACTAACAGGAAGAGCCCTGGTTACCTCCTGATGTGGGACCACTCACAGGAGGAGCTCTGGCTAGCTCCTGACATGGGACCACTCACAGGAGGAGCTCTGGCTACCTCCTGACGTGGGACCACTGACAGGAGGAGCTCTGGCTAGCTCCTGACATGGGACCACTCACATTAGGAGCTCTGGTTACCTTCTGACATGGGACCACTGACAGGAGGAGCTCTGGTTACCTCCTTACGCGGGACCACTGACAGGAGGAGCTCTGGTTACCTCCTTACGCGGGACCACTGACAGGAGGAGCTCTGGTTACCTCCTGATGTGGGACCACTGACAGGAGGAGCTCTGGTTATCTCCTTACGTGGGACCACTCACAGGAGGAGCTCTGGTTATCTCCTTACGTGGGACCACTCACAGGAGGAGCTCTGGTTATCTCCTTACGTGGGACCACTCACCACAAAATGCTGACTTGGGGAGATCTCTGCACCTCTTCATGTTTGGGGGACAGCAAGGTTGTGTGTGAATTAGTGCTGCACAATAACTAAAGTGGAAGTTTTCACTAAACCTGACAGTGTGTCTCTTCAGTGTTCAGGTGCTGTAGGAAACATTTCTTTACCTGCCTTTTTATTAATTATTTGCAATGTGTCTTTAATTTGCATGTTTTTGCCTGTCTGGCATTATTCAGTGCTCCTCGGAACAGGCAGAACTTGGGGAGGAATGCGTGTGCGTGTGTGTGTGCATGCAGGTGTGCGTGTGCGTGAGTGTGTGCGTGTGTGTGTGCATGCAGGTGTGCGTGTGTGTGTGCGTGAGTGTGTGCGTGCGTGTGTGCATGCAGGTGTGCGTGAGTGTGTGCGTGCGTGTGTGTGTGCATGCAGGTGTGCGTGTGCGCGCGTGAGTGTGTGCGTGAGCGTGTGTGTGTGCGTGCGTGTGTGCATGCAGGTGTGCGTGAGTGTGTGCGTGAGCGTGTGTGTGCGTGCGTGCGTGAGTGTGTGCGTGTGCGTGAGTGTGTGCGTGACAAAATCAAATCATTGTTCTTATTTTCATGGCAAGGTTTTCCTACAAGAGGAGAAAGCTAGTCTAAATATTTTACACCCGCATTAAACATGTTTGTATGATGTGTTTATGTATGAGTGCCCTATGTATATTAGTCCATATAGGAAATCTGCTACACCAACAAAAGTTTGTCAACCTTTAAAAAGTACATAAAATGTTCTCACCACAGAAATATGTGTCCCCGTCGGTCACGAGGCTGTGAATCAGATCAAATAAAAATTAATTCCTGGAGGTTCATTATTCCCCAGAAGATGAAGGACGTTTCTGTTGGCTTCACATTCCACTCTATTTTGAAATTCTTCGACTGACTTTTATTAAATGTGAATCTGTATTTCATTTCTTTTGTGTTTTGCTGTTGTACCATGTTTTAATGTTTGATGTGTGTGTGAATATACTGTAAGTGATTACTTCAGAGTTTAGCTACCTTTATCTCATCCACATCACACAGATGTACACTCCTTACACACTCCACAGCACAACACTCACCGCTGTTTTTGGGACACGAGTGATGAGCTTTCAGATGACTAAAGCATAATATAAGCACCGGTGAGCACTTTATTTATGCAGCTAAAGCATCCACAGACGTGGGCAGTGCCACTCACTCAGGAACAGGCTGACTGCAGAATGCCGATCAAGAACACCCGGCAGGCCGGAGGAAGCGTGGGTGACATCAGCATATGGCAGCCTTCAAAGTGCACTGTTCATTCTCTGCAAAATGTGACTTCCTGTGCTGGCCAAAAACAGAAAGGTAAACAGTTTGGTTCTAATGCATTACTGTATCCCACTGGGAAGTTAGGAAAATAAGTTGTGAGGTAGACTGAGCGGTTTGCTGAGCTGCTCAGTTTGAACATTTTACCTGCTTTGTGTAGATAAAAGGGGATTACAGAGGGACAAGGCCTCTATTCACCACACATGACCAGCCAAAGTCTTCATTAAGAGCCCTAGGTGCTAAGGTACACTTCCATCCAAATGACGTCTTTTTCAGGGAAGGTATTGATGAAGACTTCGGCTTGTATTTTTATAATCTTTGTAACTTTTCACAATCTTTGTACCTTTGTTTTGTATCGTTGACACTGATTCTGCATTTCCTGTTTATCATTTCATGTTTGTTTTTGTCACACAGTTTATCACAGCAGTGAGGCTATGTGCAGGTGTTGGGCACACTGAGTAAATAAGTACACTTTAAGTCTTTATTTACTTACTTGTTTCAAGAACTAACGAGCACAGCTTACACATTTCAACTCATCTATACAAATGAAAGTTTTGCACAACGACCACACTGTGACCACAAACCAGGAACAACAACCAGGTTTTAGACCATTCATTGGCAGGAGCAGAGGAGCTTTAAACAGCACACAGGGCAGGCTTATCACACACCATCACACACACACACCATCTTTGACTGTATTAATACACTCGTAGTTGTTGCTTACTCCACTCCTTCTGCTAAAGACCCCAGTTAACACAGTTTGCTTACCCTATCCACGGTGAGCTTAAAGCCTTGTCTGCGTATATGTGACATTGCATAGTTTATCCTGTTAATTTAATTAAGTTACTGGAAGGAAAGCAAATGTACATGACTCATTACTGGGAAGGACATACAGATTGGAGCGTGCTGCCTCAGTACACAGACAGCTCGATTAAAGACAACGTGAGTCTTATGGGTTAACATGAGCACACAAAAACATTACAAAGAAACAGACCTGTCTGTCTCCAAGGAAATATAACATCACTCATCCACCTCCTGTAAGTTCTGTACAAACTCAACAGCAGACCCAATTGGTTTCCAGGACCATCTAAATATGTAAACAGCCATGTTGATGGTCCTGAATATGGTCTATCACTCTGCATCACCCCAAAAGCGTCCTGGACTAAAGTTCAGCAAAACTTGACGTCTTCTACACAGAGAAAAATGCACCCTGTGCTCAACTACAGGGTCCATTAACAAACTACCTGTGTACCACACCTGGCCCCACCCACCGAAAGTGGGACTATACATTAGGCAAGAGACAATGCAATACTGGCCACGTGACAGGGTGAAATGGGGGGACAGGTGGGGGGGATGTACCAGATGAGGGGCAGGCAACTTAATTACTTCCTGCCAGTGAAAAACTGAACAGAACTGAGACAGTTGCTATTTGGTAAGAGACAGTCAGAAAAAAACGGCCACAGCGGCAGCTAACACATCTGCCAAGCGTGAAAGTACCACAAAGTTAGACCTCCCTCAAATCCAGGAGAGATGCAAAAGTACATGTTTTGTAAAAAGTCATAATAATAATAATAATAATAATGTAAACATTGTTTATATTTATGCAGTTCTGACTAAACACATACATATGCTTCCTGGGGGACTTTTATTTGGACGTGAAATAATACCAGATGTCATTCCTTTGTCTCTGACCAAACGAGAGAGACTGGAACAATCTTGGAATCTGTTCCTCTTCCAACACTGGCACCCATTCTGGATTTTAGCGTCATCAGCAAAGACATGACAGGTGTGTCATGTAGACCGACAGAGGGCTGTCTATCCCCAGAACACCTGAGACCACAACATAACGCTCTGCACACTAACTGCCTTGGCACACGCGTAGCACTGTCTGCAGCGGTACGTAAGGGGCGGGCACAGCCGGCCTGTCAACGCTTCTTGAAAGCTCGTGCATTCGGCTGCAGCGGGAAAGAGGGAAGGCATGGTTCCACGATGCTAGGTTCGTGCGAGAAGACAGAGTCGGTTCCCAAGGAGCATGTGGAGCTCCGGGTGTTGGGGCAAATGGGCAAGTAGTGCTCCAGCGGCATGCAAAGGTCCAGGTACTCCTAGAGGGAGAAGGTAGAGTGAGGAAGTCGGCTTCCTGAAGCTGGTCACTACCGACAGTGTCAGCTCTGCAGCCAAGAACACCAAAGACACACCATGACATGTGGGTGGTCAGGTTATTGTAGGAGAAACGTAAAGGTGTCCATTTAATTCACCATCTAGTCACGCTTTTTTATCACGAAGGAAGCAGACTGACCTGGTTAGACATCACGGTCAGGGTGCGGTCAAGGTCCTCCACCAGCTGATGGAAGGTGGGCCTCTGGGCCGGAGCAGCATGCCAACAGTCCCTCATCATCATGTACCTTCACCGTGAAAGAGGGTAGAGGAACCAAACATTTAACCCAATGTCCACTCAAGCCTGTAATGACTTGACCAATTCTGCTTTAGCAAACATATCGGTGCCAAGTTAAAAAGAAATGAAGGGTGTGGTATGGGCGTGGTATGCCCTTACAGCTCTGGAGTGCAGATGGACGGTCTGTCCATACGATGCCCCTCCCTCAGAAGTTTGAAAAGCTCTTCGACAGGGACGCCTGGGTAAGGGGACCCACCAAGTGTGAAGATTTCCCACAGGAGGACCCCAAAGGACCAGCTGACACAGAACAGCCAACCAGTTAGCAATCAGGTAGGAAGAGAAACATTCCACACATGCATGAGACTGGCCAATCAAGACCAACCAAGGTACAGTATCAACTCATACACTCAGAGCCTAAACACTCACACGTCACTCTGGTGTGTGTAGACCCGGTCAAACAGGGCTTCTGGTGCCATCCACTTCACTGGCAAGCGGCCCTGATGAAAACACACACACACACACACACACACACACACACACACAGTATATGTCACAACAATAGACTAGCAGCAAAAAGGACCAAACGCTCTTGAGAATCTGTACCATGGAATCGTGGAAATTTCAGAGTGTTTAAAGTCGATATTAACAGAAACACCAATCCAGTGTTTTGGTTTGACATTTTTAATTACTAAATGTAAGAATGCTGATAATGAAAAAGTGCTACATACATCGCCCTAATTACACTAGAAAGTGCATCGTCCTTTACAGCACTGTCCACACTCACGTTGCTGGTCTTCTTGTAGTAGTCGATGTGGTGCAGGTCTCTGGCCAGGCCAAAATCTGCGATCTTCATGATGTTGTCGTCTGTCACCAGGACGTTACGGGCAGCCAGGTCCCTGTGGATGCACTGCGGGCCACCAGCGGCTCTCAGAACCCGGTCCAATGGCCCCATCAGAGCCCCTTACCTCCTGCACAAACCACCCTGGCTTCCTTACCTTTTTGGAGGCCAGGTACGCCATGCCTCGAGCCACCTGGTAGGCACAGGAGACCAAGTCTGTGATGGACACGAGCTCCGCCGATACCTGGACTGGGTTGTAACAGTACTCCAAGCCTAGGGGGCGCCGAGCTCGAAGGTACTCCCGCAGGTTCCCCTTGGAGGCATACTCCACGATCACGTACAGGGGGCCTGGAGCAGGTGGGGCAGGGGGCAAAGCCAAGAGTTTCTCTCTGTAGTTGCAGCCATGGTAACGATCTCCCCAGTATGTGTATATAACGCCCACCCCACTGACCATGTTGGGTACACGCTCCCAGTAGGTTGATGATGTTCTTGTGCTTGCCAATGATCTTCATCATCTCCATCTCTGAGATCAGGTCAGCCAGGTCCTTCTCTGTGGCGTCAGCTGGGCAGAGGGTGAGAGGTGCGCACGCACACGCACACACACACGTGTGATCTACTCTGACCATATTCCCTCATGTTTCTTGAGGTTAGGTCAGGTGAACAGGTAGGGAGTGAACGGTCTGTCCTTAGCTGAACATGTTATCTCATGTCACTAAGGTGTGGACTCCTACTGCAGCAGCACACAAAGAGTTAAAGCACAAAGGTGCGCTGGTTTCCCACTCTGATGCCCCACCCAGCTCTCTGACCCATTACTGGAACTAAAGTAATTCCTTTCTGGTTGTACACATCTCCCCTGCTTTGGTTTCCATGGAAGTAACTGATATTAAACACAACAGTGCTGATATACATCATGATCTCCTTTTCTATTACTGTTGACAAAAAGTCACAAGAGCAAAAAACCAGAAGTGTTGGTCTGACAGCTCCAGGGCAGAGGGAAGCTAATACAGCATGCCATTATGGTATATTCCTCACACATCTTCAGTTTCAGCTCCAATGCAAATAAAAGCCAGGGGAAGAGGGGGTGCGGCCTAATAGCTAGACCAACGGCCAATCCCACAGGCATTGGTCCAAAGCTCTGCCCACTCACATTTCAGCATCTTTACTGCCACCTTGGTCAGGCAGGTGGGCTTCTCCTTATCCAAACCAAGGACCTCCCCCATGACCACCTGACCAAAGCAGCCCTCCCCGAGTCGCTTCCCCAGGGCCAGCCTGCCAAACACACAGATACAGAACAGAGACATTAAATCACATTAGTGCCTTACTAACACACTCTGGAAAGCATCCTTCACGTGTCAAATAACTAGGTAGGTTTGCTGCCTGTGCCACAAGTGGACCTTCAGCCAGTTCCTTTGGGAAGAACTGAGCAGACAGGACAGGAATAGCATCCGGAAGCTGGACTTAAACAACATCCTGCTTTTCACGACACACAAACCTGCCACAGGCATTACGACGGAGCTATGAGACAGAGCTCAACACATGTCAGCAGGACACACCTCTCCCGTGGGAGCTCCCACTGAGGGTCCTGGGGCAGCTCGTACTCAGACACCCCTGACAGCATTGGCATCCCACTGCAGGAGAGGTGGGAGGGACGCACCAGGAGGGCCCCAGAGTGCAGGGAAGAGCTGGAGTTCACCGATACCTACAAAAAGAGTGAGCGGAGAGAGAAGAGGTCACTCATGAGTGCTATAGTGTTATAGGAGAGCAGGTCAGTGTGTATCGGTGCTTATGTGACCTGGAGGAGGGACAGAGACACACACAGGGCAATAAGATACAGCAGGGTCAGACAAGCGTGTGGGAGTCCAGAGTCGGGCCAGGCAAGCGTGCGTGGGGGGGTCCAGAGTCGGGCCAGGCAAGCTTAAAGACATTTCAGAAGTGCGGATAGCCAAGAAACATGAAACAAGGAGCTTTTCATGAGAGCACAGGGTCTGCACTCACACCTGCTCTGTTTATTTGGCCATGCAAAAGTAAGTAAAACAACACTGTTAACAGGCTAAAATCACAGCCACTACCCAACCGGCAGTGGACATGAGGGGCAGGGTTAGCAAGATGGTGCGTGTGTCAGACCCCCCATCTACTTCCTGTTACCAGGGTTAGCAACACGGTGCGTGTCAGACCCCCCATCTACTTCCTGTTACCTGGGTTAGCAACACGGTGCGTGTGTCAGACCCCCCATCTACTTCCTGTTACCTGGGTTAGCAAGATGGTGCGTGTGTCAGACCCCCCATCTACTTCCTGTTACCAGGGTTAGCAACACGGTGCGTGTCAG
>JABJVR010008692.1:0-10443 GCA_025773905.1 Chitala chitala
ATATACATACATACACACACACACACACACACAAAAACACACAAAATCACTTCCCCAATATGAACCATAAGGTACTCATAATGGACTACAAATTCTTCAAATTCATAACTTCTTAACCATTAGGTAAAATTTTTACATAGCAAAACTTTTATTGACAATGATAATAGTTTTGTCTGGCTTATCTATGAAGTATACATTTATATGTTCAATTTGGAACGTAGTAATTGCCAAATGTATCTATGACTTTGTGTACATGATTGCAACAGTTTGGCCGAGAAAATGTCTTACCTTGGTGGTGCTATGAGCCTAATTATTGGTAGCATCATTTTAAAATAATCACGTAGTGAAGTCAATCTTGAAGAAGAAAAAGCTTTGTGCTAAGAAAGGTCAGCAAACAGCAAGATCAGAAACAGCTGCCATGTACACTGGGACAACTGCGCAGTCTCACCATTGTGTATGCAGCACACAACTGATGCAGGCTGGAATGTCAGTATACAGCAGGCCAATCGCCACTCCTAATGGGGAATGTAGGAACACTTGACTGACAAACAGCTTCTTAAAGACAGCTGCTCCAAGCCAATGCGCTGCCCACCTGAGCCTCTTTAAAGCACCTGGCACATGGATTCAAGAGTCTATATGTCATCTAATATCATGGAGGAAGTTTCTGAGATCAAAGTTAATTGAAAGTTTATATGTTGAAAATATCGCGAGGTTTCAATGCGACCGTGAAACTCACAATTGAACCATTACACGGGACTGATTTGTGGCATCACCCGATGTTAAATCACAGGATGATGCACTGCAGCTGTATATTACCAGGCTGAGGACGAGTTAGCTTTCAGTCGTTCCACAAAGATGCCATTAAATTTTGCAACCCTTAAAAATATGCAGCGAAAAAAAATTTAAGTTAGATGGCGACCGCCCACGAGCAAGCATTTCACCACGTGAGGGAGGGTGTTAAATATGAACGTAGAACAGAGCATGTGCCCTTAAATGAACCGTGATTTTACTGACAGAATAAACCGTCTATATATCCGAGTGCGTTCTTGTTAAAAAGAACATATGGCAGTTTTACGACGCTGGACCTGTAATATTCTCTTATGAAGTCAAAACCTGATGACTGAGCATAATAAGTGACATCATTATATAGACGTATGCCGTGGTTTCAATTAATTTGCTTCTCACGTTATCATCAGTTTGTGTTTGAGAGACCACCAGTGGTCACCAAGTGAAACAGCAGCCTTACGTTTTTTATAAATCTTGAAAGTTACTCAAGAAAATTCAGAACGGGTATTTTATTTCTAATAAACGTTTACATTCTGTTGTTTCTTTAGTAATTGAATTAACATTGGATATTTCTATAGTCTATGGGTAGTGAAAAAAAATTACTGGATATACCGCTTTCGAATACTGACAGAAACCAAGTAA
Source organism: Chitala chitala (assembly GCA_025773905.1). Lineage (NCBI taxonomy): Eukaryota > Metazoa > Chordata > Actinopteri > Osteoglossiformes > Notopteridae > Chitala > Chitala chitala. The sequence goes on from JABJVR010008692.1 coordinate 1,429, forward strand.
ATTTGGAAAGGACACAAATATTCTCACAGACTTGTAGGAATCTGTTTTCTATTAATTTAAAAAATGTGTATGTAGCAACGGGCTTTCTCATCTTTACTAAATATGGTCATACACCTAAGACGCCAAAACACAAATGATATGTGCAAAGACCGTTCAAGTACGTTATTAAAACAGTATAATTTACTAAAAACAGACACATATTCAGACATCCGTGTTCCAGAGTTCAAGGGTTCTCAATCACGGTCTTGGAGGACCCCAGTGGGTGCAAGTTTTGATTCCAACTATTTGGAATCGTTTTAACTTGACCACTGTCTTAAATAAATATCAAATACATAGTTTTTTCATTTTCATTCTTCTTGATCATTTGCATCGGTCTGCCTTTAGTTATCTTAATTCATTTAGAGAAAACAAGAGTTACAAAGAAAAAAGTTAAAACGTAGATCGGTAACAAAAATCTAAATCACACATTACAATGCCCCTGTAACTGTACAATCACAGCAGCAAATGTCTGGATAGTTAGGCATGGTGTTTAAGTCAAACCAGTTATCATTAATTGTAGTCAAATTGTAATAATTAATAAACAAAAAATCCCAACGACAAACAATACATAAAAGAATTGTGATTTAAGGGATTATTAACACGAAATGTATTAAAAGATCTAAAACATACCATAACTTAAAAATTGTTAACAAGCAATGCTAAGTCTTTGTTTATATTTAAATTCTTATTCAAAATGAATAAAGTTTGCTTAGAATTTCTGGATTGACATAATTAACACATAAAAGAAAATGGTTTAAACAAAAACCTGTACCCACTGAGGTGACTGTCCAAGATATACCGTTTTTTCGCACCTCTTTGCTAAGACAACCAAATCACGTGGATAAACCATTTCAAGGCATGATTGGATTTGTAGTTATTTTATAAGGTCAACCTTCAAATAATTTACAAAAAAAATACATACCCACAATGCAATAGTTTAGCTTTTGCGCACGCTCTTTGTGAGGTGTAACGATTTCCATGAGAAAGTATTTGTAATTGATTTTTATTGCTAACTATTTAAGCAAAAACATCTAGGTGTTGTTGCGATATAATGTTGTGAAATTGGTCGTGTGTTACTGCAGCGTACTTTTCATGAGCACAAGTGTAGATTCTTGTTAATTAGCTAGGAAGTGTGCTGCTAGAACTATTGGTTGTTCCTGATTTTAACGAACTCAGCGCATTTCCAACTGATTCTTCGTAAACAAAACGTCAAGGGCGCCGCGTTGGGAGGTGAAAAGCCGGATATCTGTAAGGTAGGTCTTAATGCTTCGTTAAAAAATTGTACACGTTTCCAGGCAGGCTAGCCTAATAACCGTAGCGCTCGCGTGCGCGGTAGCAGCACTCGAGATGGGTAACTATGCTTGTGAACCACACTAAAGTGTTTCGGTGTAGCCGCCTCTTTACAAGCAACTAGCAGCCGAGCAAACACAGCGAACCGAGTACGCTTAAAATGTTCCTGGTAACTACAGTAGATGAATCAAATGAATTAGCTATTTGACCATTGAAGCGAAATGACAAACGTCACTTGAGCGCTTCTGTTTACATGCAGGTTGGTAAGATGCATCGCTCTGTACCCTTCAACTGACAGCGAGTACGTTGTTTCTTAAAATGGTATTTCCCGACCGAAATCCACCGTTAATGTTCTTTATTATAAGCATTTTATATATCCACTTTCGAGACGTTGAAAACAGTATAAAATATGATCAGGTCCGCTCTAGTATTTGCGTACTGGTTCGTTAGATGTCATCCACAGACGTTTGAGAGCCACGCTTCATAATCAACACTGTTTGGTACGTAATGCCAAGTATTTTACCAGTGGTCTTGTTAATGTCATTGTAGAATGATTGAACTCTAGGATGTCGCAGCTTGGCGCACAAGTTAAACCGCCGGTTTCACTTTGATCTATTTCGTGAAATGTATTGTCTAAGAGAAGCTCGGGTCTCTCCAGCCAGACCGGAATGAACTGGCCCTTGGTTTATGTCAAATGTCAGCAAGGACTGCTTTTTTAATACGGATAGGGCGGGTTGATAGACGTGCTGGAAATAGAGTGTACCATGAAATGACCAGCGCCAGGGTTTATTTTTAAAAGCACAGAGAAGATTGGAGTTCACTGGAACAGTTGGTTTCAGACTGGAAGAAAACGTTGGGGGTGCACGGTTGCGGGTCGCGTTATTTTGCCCAGTGTGACGAGACTAGACTGTTCGGTTGGCCCGACTAACACTGCGCGTTTTGCCTGGGATCTAATTGCCTTTCACAGCTTGAGGTAAAGCTATGAATGCGCAACTTGGCATCTACTTGCGATCTGCGTACCGTCTGGGGTTATATACTAATCTTTGCAATTGCTCAAACACTTTCACGTGGTACTAAAATGTTTGACTTATTTGGGCGCCGTGTTTGTCATTAATAACTCATAGCTGGTGTCAAGTACGAACTGCCTGTAAAATGTCTGAAGATTCTCAGTCGTCCAGGTGAGGTTATCTGGAAGTTCAGTCATGTCAACTGAACTGAAGAAGCCTTTTGGTAAAAGGTGAAACGTTTCTGCGTAAAGGAGAAAGAAGTCCAGTTGACATGACTGAATTTCCAGATAACTGCCTGTAAAGTTAAAAGGTGCTATTATTGGTGAGGTATATTTTCGCTTCTGTAAAATTCATGAAGTAACAAAGGTGAAAGCTGTATATTTTAATGCATTTTATGTATTGCATTTTCATCTTGGATTTGTGTAATAGGTGCAATTTGTAATATTCTTATGTATGTTATACAGACATACTCAAAATTGTTTTGGGAAGCCTTGTTTATTGTTGTTTGCTATTTTTCCAGACTGGTATATACTCCACTTTGTGTGTGTGCGTGTGTGTGTGTGTGTGCGTGTGCGTGTGTGTGTGCGTGTGCGCAAGTGAGAGAATGTGAGTGAGTGAGTGTGTGAGTGCTGTTATAAGAGTAATTGGCATTTTCTTTCACCCAAAGCCAAAAATGGGCTCTCCTGCTTGTTTCAGTGTCTTCAGTTGTTTGTGGACACCCTTGGGGTTTTAAGGATGTGCATGCAGCATGTGTGTTTGACCTCTGGAATTCTTGTGGAGCTGAGAGCAGGACTGCCACCTGAGTGTATTTGCATGGGTTGGTGTGTTCATTTAGCCTGTGTTCATGTCTCAGATTTGCATTAGTCATGGATAAATATATTTCCAAATAAAAGAACACAATTTTTTGCCCTTGTGTTCTACAGCTATTGTCCCATTTTAACACACATTTATGCTGCTGGCCAAAGACCATCTTCCTCATCTTCAAGAAACAAACTATTCTATCATTTATAGATCTATCACTAAACCAACATTGTATGGTGTCTGTACAGATAATGTATTAAACATGTTACATATTTATAAAAAGCATAAACATTGAATAAGGCTACAATTTTGTACTTGCTCATTTTATATGTGACTGTTATAAATGACTGTGTTGTATTGACATGAGGTATTTAATTGATGAACGTTTTTCACTGTTGCTTGTGTTTATTTTAGTATTTTATTTACTGAGACACATTGTCCGCTTGTGTTGTGGACAGATGCAGAAAGTGATTCCATTGTTGCTTACTGAGGGTGATATCTTCCAGAGTTCACATATAGGGGCAGAAATTGGAAAGCTCAGATGTAATTGCATTCTTATTCTGAACTGAAATTCAGCCAGTAGTTAGAAGGCTGTTAGTCTTGCCTTGAAACAGAGGAGTCTTTGAGAGCAGTAGCATGACTTGACAGGCTCTAAACCACTCTCCTACACAAAGCCTGTGTTCTTTTTGTCACTTGCTGGGCTTTGTGTGCTTCTGCAGGCCTCTGTGAATAAGTCTTGGTTATAAGACAAAGTGGTTGTGATTGAGATGGCATCTTTCTGTGTCTCACAATAGGTTGTAGTGCATGTGACCCATTCTGGCATTGAAGCAGCATTCCCCCCCATGCCAACACCACCACAAACACACTCGCTTTCCAAATACCAACATGTAACTCCTGTTGACATTAAGCTGCTGATGAGTGATGTACTTCATTCTATTTATGCCTGCCATGTACACGTGTATGGCTTGGTTATAATCAAAAGAAACCTTCAGATTCGTTAAAGCAGAAGTGCCCAATACATTGATTACGATCAACCGATAGATCGCAAATGTAGTGCGAATAGATCAGTGGTCATTCATACATTTTTTTTTTTTTTTTTTTTTTTTTTTAAAGCGAATATATCAGTGGGGATTCATAAATTTTTTTTTTTTTTTTTTTTTTTTTTTTTTTAAATTATATATATAATTTTTCAAAACAGGTAGATCATTTTGACCTGGTCATTTTAAAAGTAGTTCACAAGCTTAAAAAAAGTGTGGGTACCCCTGCATTAAAGAATAGTCATGAACTGTTCCTTGAGACCCATGCTTACATCTTTCAGAAACCTTACTTGGTTAATCAGTTTTGCCAGTTTTTATTTTTTTCTTTTAGTTCAATAACCATTTAAATAGGCTAAAACATACTAACTTAGTATTTTGAAAAAGTTTACAATTTCAGACTTCTTTTGCCACTGTGTTGCCATCATGGTCTCTTCTTCTTTGACAGTTGTCTGTTGGTTCTGCATTACTGTACCTTATTTTATAACTAATTTGTTCTCCTTGTCACTTGGAGCTTCTATGCCACGCTGTTCTGTTCTGTTTTGTTGTGTATGGCATGGTCCTCCCCCTCTCTCTCACCAGAGAGCTGTCCTAGATGCTACTTCCATTTTGTTCTTCAAGGGATTAAACAAAATTGTTCCTTGACAGTGCCCCTGGGTGTGCTGTGTGAAACTTCTGTAGAGCTGTTTTCCCACAGAGACCTCTCCCCTTATAGTGAGCTCCTGCTTGAAAAATGACAGATACTCCTGTCCTGCTCATCATTGTATATGCTGTAGAACAGTTTTTGACTACATTTCCCAGAAATCAATGCATGCACTGTAGTCAGGAAGACTCAACATTTTCAAAAGGTTGAAAATCTGTATGGTTGTGAACTTCACTGCGAAGTATAGTCCTGTGATGTGGTCTCCTTCACACACCTCTTCCGATTGAAACTCACAAATTCCTGTTGTCTGCTTGCCTTTCAGGGCCTGACAATGACAGCAGCACGTGGGCCCTTGCAGGGGCTGACAGCTTAGCTGCTGGCTGCACTGAGCCAGCCTAGCGGGCTTTGGGGGTGGTGTGTGTGGAATGCTTCGGTGGACAGTGCATCTGGAGGGCGGGCCGCGGCGGGTCAACCACGCGGCCGTAGCCGTGGGTCACAGGGTCTACTCCTTCGGCGGCTACTGCTCAGGGGAGGACTATGAGACGCTACGGCAGATTGATGTACATGTTTTTAATGCAGGTGAGTGACATTAGCGAGGAAAGGTGGAGGACTGCTCTCGTGGTTTTGGATGCTTGCAGGGATGGTCTTGTGTCCTTTACTTGTCCCGTTGTTCCACATATTGGAAGGAGTCTGAGCTTTGATTTAATGACAACTTCAACTGACATTTATTAAACCTCCCTTTATGCACATGCTGTAATTCTGTCTTAACACTTGTTATTGTATGTTGGAATTTTAGACCATTTGGAGGGTGTTTGCCTAGTTAAGTGTGACTTTTGTGATGAGTTGTTGTTGTTGTTGTTGTTGTTGTTTCTGATGAGAGGCAAGTGGATTTGGAGCAGTAGTAGAGGTGACTTCCCCACCCCCACTGTTCCTTCTCAGTGTCTCTGCGCTGGACAAAGCTGCCCCCTGTGCGTACATGTGGCAGGGAACATGCGCGGGAAGTGCCCTACATGCGCTACGGACATACGGCTGTCCTAGTGGATGACACCATCTACCTTTGGGGGGGCCGCAATGATACAGAGGGGGCCTGCAATGTGCTGTACGCCTTCAATGTCAGTGAGTGCAGCTCCTACTTTGTGAGTTTGCCTGCCTGAATGAGGCCCATGTCACATCTCCCTGTCCTCTGCTAACCCTCTTGCTGTTGTATCATACTTGTACAAAGCAGGGCTGGGAATTTGCTGGCACACTTTTTTATTATGTGCTCTGCCCAGAACTAAAGCCCCTCACCACGCTCTATCTCTATGCTGCTGCAGACAACCATCGGTGGTTCACACCTAAGGTGTCAGGGACGATCCCAGGAGCGAGAGATGGACACTCCGCCTGTGTCCGTGGAAAGATCATGTACATCTTTGGGGGATATGAACAACTTGTAGGTAGATTTTAGACAGTCTATCATATTCCTGCTATGGCCGTTTCCTGTTGCGTTCCATGTCCTCCAGACATGTGTAATGTCTGCTCTTAATGGGGTGTACTTTACAGATTATGCTTTTGGACCCTGTAGTTTGTGTCTGCTGTTTTGGTGCATAATCACCCTTCATCATGACTGAAATCTCTTGGAAAAGCTTTTGTAGAGATGGATATATGATGATTAGTGATAATGGTCTAAAATACTCATCTGTGAGGAGAACACAAGAGGGCTGCAGGTTTGTTTATGACTCATAATTTCTCCTCTCTCCTACAGGCTGACTGTTTCTCCAATGACATACACAAGCTGGACACCACTACCATGACATGGTCTTTGGTCAAAGTGAGGGTAAGTCTTGCCCTTTGTTGATCCCTGTGTCAAACAAAAAAAAATTTAGACAGAAGTGTCCTTCACCAGTTGCTTGTTCTCTGTTTCTGTGTTGGAGTTGAGGGACTGTCTTGGTCTCATATAATTTTGACATTTTCATCAAGGAGTAAGGAACAACCTAAGAACATTTTCTTAATCTACACCTCAGATAAGATTCAGGTTTTTGCTGCATTCTTAAAGCATTGGTCTATAGGGAGTTTGTTTATGAGATTTAACATGCAGGCTGCTGTGACAGAGCGGGACTGCTAATGTGAGCATTGGTAGAGCTCTGTGTGTTCATGTCCACTGAGCTGCCTGGATTATAGGGCTCTGGATGGATTGTCACATTGAGCTATCGTGCATCCCTGGATCCCTTCCCCTTTGAGTGCAGTTAGTTTGACCCTTATTAGCTCAGTGCACATGGTTGTTCTGCTCAGCTGAGCCTTTGACCTCTTCTGCTGGTGACATAGCACCATGGAAAGTGCATGTGACAGCAGTTATGCAACTATGATGTACTTTAATCTGTCGAAGCACAAGTCATCAAATGAGAAAATGCTGGATACTTCTGTAAAGAAAAAGTATGCCACTGAATTTAAATCTGAATAGTTTAGTGAGGTTGTTGAGACAAATGCCGATATAAGCAAAACAACTGATGATGACACTTAGCAAAATCTTTGTTTATGGCACTGACAGTAAAGGAAGTTGTCTGCTGATTGTGCTAACAATATTAAATGCTTGGAAAATTTAGTACAGGCAAACAGTGATTGAAATTTGAAGCACCTACTATCTCAGAAAGGTCACTTGGAGGTCTTAGTTGATTATTCAATGAAACTGCAGAAGTCTAACAGATGAAATACAGCTGTGTCCGTGGAAAACAGTGAATGCAGATGAGCTAAAAGTGTTGATTTACATTTTATTAGCTGTTTGGATGAGCGTGCTTATGTTGGTAGTGCAAGCGTTTCATGAACACATGGCAAAATTTGAGTACCAAACATGAGCATAGAAGCAGTGTTAGTTTTGGCATCCGATTTTGGTTTAGTATAAGTCGTGGTCTTTTGACTACAATGTAAATTAGTTTTAATCACATTTAGTCCTTTAAATATTATTGGATTAATGTTTTCGTCAACTAAAACTAGACAAAGATTTTAGTGTAACTTTAGTTGGTCGCATTTCTAAAATGTTTTGGTCACTTATTAAAATTGTACTTTTTATTAGGATTATGTTGTTAATGTTCATAAACTGCCTAAAATTTTATCACAGTATTATGGATGAAATTTGGCCCTTTTTTGTCCAAATACACTTCACATTTATAGAACTTCAAAATGGTGAAAATTTTAGAACTGATACTTCAAATTGGATACAGATACATTATAGTGAGTACAGGCAAAATAGTATCACTTTGACTATAAGGTATTATTATTTTTTATTTAAATTTTTTTTAAGACAGTGTACATAATGCCCATTTAGTCTTATTTAGGGACAAATGAAACTAAGAAATTTAAAGATAAAATAACTGAGTTAAAAATGGGTAGAACATCAGGTTGGGATGCAAAAGTCTCCTGGTTCAAATCCCAGCCCAGCCACCAGGTGTGTCCCTGAGTAAGACACCCAGCGCTAGCTCATTGTAACATATATGTGCAATGTTGTAAATTGCGTTGGATTAAAGTGTCTGCTAAAGGAATAAATAAATAAAATAAAAATAAAGCCTCCAGTAAACAACAATCCAAACTGTCAAGAATGGCAAATTTAAAATTAAATCATATTGCTCCATAGTGTTTGGAAAAATCAATGCCAGCTGTGACTGGCAGCTAACAATCAGCATAACGTCATTATTTATCATGATTAATTTTAAGGAAAGTTCCTGGTTTTGTACTGGGTGGTCTTTTTTTCTGCAAGGGTCCTTTCAATCAAGAGGTGAAAAACAGTAAAGTAGTAACTTATTTTGGTACACAAAATACAAAGTAGATGTAGCCCAACATAAAAAAAATATGCTCATAGTGTTTGTAGTAATAATTAAAGTGACCAGCTATGTGTTTATTTGCTAGCTTTGGTCTGGTAAAATGCAAGATAACATTACACTAGTTTTACCAGTTCAAAAGCATGCTTGGCACGTAAGCTAAAGACATTAAGACAATGTGACATACCTGAAGACCAACAACCGAAGCTGTCTCGAAGTTGGACCAGATCGATTGTTGAAGCCATTAAAAAATTCTATTTGAGCAATGCAATAGACATGCCAAAGATGGCTGCTCATCTTGTAAGATTCCATACTTGTTTGATAGGGGTGAGCATCATAACAATGATATGATTTGATTCGAATCTTGGTTCACTTTTATTGATTCACAATTCGAATCACGATTCGCATCGTTT
>JABJVR010008693.1:0-10442 GCA_025773905.1 Chitala chitala
CCCCCCCCCCCCCCCCCCCCCCCCCCCCCCCCCCCCCCCCCCCCCCCCCCCCCCCCCCCCCCCCCCCCCCCCCCGATCAAATCACAGATCAGCACACTCACACATATGTGTGTCATGTTGAACACATTTGGTTTCCAGTTCAGCTGCTATCCTGTGTGTGACCCTCTCCCTGCAGACGGGCTCACCTTGTTGCTGCTGACCGCCTCCCTGGACCAGACTGCAATCCTGTGGGAATGGGACTCCGAGCTGAACAAGATCACTCCGCTGCACTGTTACCGTGGTCACGCCGGCAGCGTGGACAGCATCGCCGTGGACCCCACGCAGACCAAGGTGAGAGGGCGGAGCCTATCATGGGGAATTCATGCATGTTTGCAAACACGGCAGCACAGTAACATCATACAGGCCCTGACTTGTAACATGGATGGCAAATCTGTAGTTGCTCCTTTGAAAAGCACCTCAGCTGCCACTAGTGCACAGAGACAGTGGTACTGATGTGTGTGACCTTCCACCAGTGTTCCCAGTTTGAGAATCAAACCAGTCTCTTTGATATGTCATATGTGCGACACCAAGGGACTGCAAACTTCCCACATTTCTCTGTTCTCCTTCTGTGTCGTCACTGAGGTGTACTTTCATTTCTCCTCAAGCTCTGCAGTGGCTCATGGGATAAAATGTTGAAGATCTGGTCTGCAGGTATGTGTCTGATACTCTCCCTGCAGCCTCTTTGTAAAACCTTGGTAACTGAGCACTTGAGCAACAGTTAAATCCTGGTGTAATTTATATTTTAACTGCTCATCTGTCCACATTCAGTCCCCACAGATAAGGAGGACGAGTTGCAGGAGTCGACAGACAGGATGAGAAAGAAGCAGAAGACTGAGCAGTTAGGTCTGACCCGGGTAAGGGCCACTCTCTGACCTCTGGTCTGGTAGTTTCTGTCCAGCTTCTGGTGATGCAACACAACAGTCTGTTCTCATTAATGTCAATGTTTGTGCTGGGATGTTAAGCATACAAGGCAGAGGACCCAGTAGACAGGACGGTTCAGTGCGTTTTAGGACGCATGCGTGCACATTCACACGCACAAAAGAATGGAATTACTGGCTCACATGAGTTAAGAGAGGGCATGAAGGAGACCTTGATGAAGCCCTACTGAATGTTCACACAGCCGGACACACTGCACACTGTAACACGTCTGTTATTACGTTGTTGGGAAACGTCTCGTGTGATCTCTAACTTCAACATGCACGTGGCTTGCGGTGCTCCACTGGCCCAGTTCTGACCCAGTTAACCAGCTGCATGCTCCCACAGACGCCCCTCGTGACCCTGTCTGGACATTCTGAGGCCGTCTCGTCTGTGCTGTGGACTGACCAAGCGGAGCTCTGCAGTGCATCCTGGGATCACACCATTCGCATATGGGATGCAGAGACTGGAAGCCTGAAGTCCACGCTGGTTAGTGTCACATGACAAAAACCTGGCCTAGTTTTTTTTTTGGGGGGGGGGGGCAGTCACTCTTATGAAATATTTGCAATTCTGCAGCCACCGTTTGCATATTTGTTACTAATGTATCATACACATGTTTTGGGTCCTTTACATAGCTACACGCTGTATTAGTGTAGTGCGGGTAATGTACCTTTTGCTGCAGGTAAAACAGTGCAGGTTACTATGTGTGTCCTTAATCAGCACCCTCTTCCTGTCCCGTCCTGTCTCTCGCCTGACCTGATGCACCCACCTGTGTTGGTGTCACACATTCCTGTTTATGTCAGATGGGCAGCAAGGTGTTCAACTGCATCTCGTACTCTCCGCGGTGTCAGCGCCTGGCGTCTGGGAGCACTGACCGGCATATCAGGCTGTGGGACCCGCGTTCCAAAGGTGAGCCAGAACATGGTGCGCTGTTTTGAGGTGCCTCTAGTCTGAGACCGCTCAGCACCTATCGTCTTGGCATCTTTACTGACACATGGTTTCTCCCCATCCCTCCCTTCGGGAACCTGCTGCTTCTGACCCAGACGGCTCGCTGGTTCTGCTTTCCCTGACGTCCCACACGGGCTGGGTAACGGCTGTGAAATGGTCCCCATCAAACGAACAGCAGCTTGTCTCTGGGTCCTTGGACAATGTGGTCAAACTCTGGGACACAAGGAGGTCAGTGACCTTCCCTGAACAAAACAAAGCCTCAACACGCAGAGACCCTTCTCAGTCACCTGTAAATGATGTAAGAGAGCAGGAGTGTGTAGCGTGTGCCAGTGACGGTCTGCTCACGTGTTCACACAGCTGTAAGGCCCCCCTCTATGACATGGCTGCACATGAAGACAAAGTGCTGTGTGTGGACTGGAGAGAAGACGGGGTGAGGACAGTATACCTGTACACTTCTGTGTGTGTGTGATGTCCTGAGTGCACAATGTGGTTTCACGTCATTGCTGCAATGGCTAGACGGCTAAATTCTCGTTTCTCTTCTACATCCCCCCCACGTGCAGCTGCTGCTGAGTGGGGGAGCGGACAACAAGCTGTACACGTACCGGTACTCGGACTGCGTGCGTGATGCTGGCGCATAGACGGGCTCACCTGGGGCAGCCGTGAGCGACAGCAACACAAAAACCGGGGAGGGATTACGGGCCGATGGCGAGAGCTCCACAGCCACGCCTGCCGGTGCAGGGGACAGAGACACGACGGCAGTCTGAGGCAGCGCATCAAACCGGCTCTGAGTGGCTTTATTTTACTCATTTTTCTTAATGTTTCAAAGCTTTCTTTGTCTATGAAATTAATACCATCATTCATTGTGAGATACTGAATGGATTAAATTGTTTAAGCAAATAGAATTTTTTTTTTTTGCTCATTTTTCATTAATAAGCAATTTTCTCTTTACTAGCAGTACGTTAGTTTGTGAGAAATTATTATTAAAGAAATTATTCAGAGAGAAAGTATCACAACATTGAAACTGTTTACCATGGAATTCACTTGTGTAAAATGAAGACATTTGTTATTAAAAACATCACCAATCAGCCGTAACATTGTGTTCACTGACAGGTGCCGTCAACATTTGTAATGAGATAACCATGGCAACTGGAAGTGGGTAGGATGCATTAGGCAACAGGTGAACAGAGCAACTTCAAAACTCAACCGCAGCTCTTGTGGGATGCTCCAGGTCTGCAGTGGTCAGGACCTCCCAAAAGTGGTCGAAGGAAGGAAAACCAGTGAACCGGTGGGCAGCCAAGGCTCAGCGATGAACGTGTGGTCCGATCCAATAGAAGAGCTGCTGTAGCTCAGACTGCTGAAACAGCTCATGCTGGCTGGGATGCACTGTGGGAAGGTAAGCTGGCAGAGACAGTGTGATGATTTGGTCCGTGTTCTGCTGGGAGGCCTCGGGTCCCGCCATTTACGATAATGTTACTTTGACACGTACCGCCCACGTAAGCGTTGCTGCTGATGGCGGTGGCCTCTTTCAGCGGGATAGAGCACCCTGCCGCACTGCAAAAAATACTTTTAAGAAGGGTCTAAGGAACACAATGGATGCAAGGTGTTGACTTGGCCTCAGATCTCCTGAGAATCTGTGGGATGTGCTGGAAAAACAAGTCCGATCCATGGAGGCCCTACCTCGTAACTTACAGGACTTAAAGGATCTACTGATGGCTCGGTGCCAGATACCACAGCACACCTTCAGAGGTCTAGTGGAGTCCAAGCCTCAATGAGTCGGGTTGGTTGGGGAGCACAATAGGGACCTACTCAATATTAGGTAGGTGGTTATAATGTTATGACTGATCAGTGTATGCAGACTGTTCACTTTGTCTGCTGATTTATGTTCTAATTTTTAAGCCGTTACTGCCACAGGTGGGCAGCCACAAACAGACCCCATGTCTCAGGGTTCTGCTGCAGCTGTAGCTTCTCATTTCTACGACAGGAGCAGCACAGAAGTGTTTAGCCCAAACAATAACAATTCAGCACCTTTGTAAACGTAAGTACGACAGAAGTGTACTAATGGGCCCAGCACACACCTCACTTTGTACGTGCGAAATCTAAGGAAGCTATTAAGTCAGCATGATGTTTAACAATCAAACCGACGTGTCGGAAGCACGACGACGTGTGAAGGCCCGCTGTAACTGAGCGCTCACTGGAACACACTTTAAGACTTGGGGCTGCTCAGTTCACTTTGCTCCCTTAGTGTCATTGGGCTGGCTGGTGTTCGAGTGAAGTTTGGACGTGCGTGTGACCAAGAGCAGCCTTACAAATGACCACCTTGTTAGCGTGGGTGATAATTTCCAAACTATTTAGTGCAGTACAGATGAGAATATGCGAGGAATCTGGCAGGCTAATGCCTGTGATCTGGGGCTGGCCTGTGTGTGGGTGGGTCTTCTGCAAAAGTAATGCAGGCAGCATTAATCTGTCAGCACAGCAACCTGGTTATAACTGAAAACACCAGGTCTAAAGTGAGAAGCAGCTTTGTCAGGAAACCAAAAGTTCACAAATCACAAAAGTGGAAAGAATTGGTTTTGTCTCACTACACCTATTCATTTTGTAATGTCCAAATGTCAATTAACAGTTGTTTAGGAGAAGGTCGAAGCAGGTAACCAGACATCGCCATTTAAAGCACTCTTCCCTGCATACGTTCAGGTGAGGAGCAGCCCAGACTGCACGGTCACAGGAGTGTCGTCCAACATAGCGAGCACATATCAGTTCTTGCCAGTAGGTGGCGGAAGTTGCCCAGGAAACACACTTATGAAGCGGTCAAAAGTTCTGAATCTAGGAAAACAGGTTGCATTGCATTACTTAGCTATATGTTGAGGTTAAATTGCTTCTGTAACCATTACAGCAGTATAAACGTATAAGGACCATAAACCTGTGATCTGAATTGGTCCAGAATACAGGGTTTGATTAAAAAAAAAAAAAAGACCTGTTCAGTAAGTTGGTGGTGAGCTAACTTGTCTCTTGTGTGTCTGACTTATAGAAACACAGTTAACTTCTGCTTCAATAATTATTGTGTCATACAAGTTGACTGATCAATTTAGGGCACTATGAGAAATACACCACGTTCGGTTTGTAGAGCAAGCATGTAATACCAGTCATGGTCCACTTAACCTTCTCAGCACAGAGCTGGCACACACCAGTGGAGTGGTTCTTTCCCTCAGTTGTTCTCAGGGATGGAGACAGTGCTTTCTAGGGTCACATGTCTGTCACCTTGGTGCCCCACGTTCCTGGGTTGGCTGGTGGGGGGTGATGCCCACAGGCGACAGTCCCGCCCTCCTCCGCGAGACCCGTAATCCCACAGTCAGGCCAAACGTGGGGCCTTGTCCCAACTCACACGGGAAACGGCGTGAGGTTCAGCAGCCAGTCAGGCGTTCCGCCCAGCTCTGAGGAATGCAGACAGTGGCGTGTTGTCACATTGCTCTGAACCCAGACCGTTTGTCACCCTGGCCTCCATGTAGCCTCACACCCCCCAGACTGAGCGGGGAAGTGGACAAGCACCATATAATCTCTGATTGAGCAGGGGGGTAACAGACTGGACCCTCCTGTCACAGCAGAGTTCAGTTGCATCAGCCGAACCCAGGGGTCAACACAAATGGTGTGTGAACAGGGTGATGGAGACCGTAAGCCTGGAGCTTGCTGTTTTCACACACAAAACTTTACTCTCCCAAATTAGGGTTTGGCTAAATTTTCCTGAGCAGAGGACAACATGCACAGGTAATCACTGGATTCTTCACCACTGACAGTTGGGGTACCCCTGAAATATTCACTTAGCAAGCAACATACTGGCAGTTTTTTCCCCCCCAAAAGTATTTGACACCCTACCTTCATTTTGAAAGATTCACCATATTGAATGTAGGCCTCCCTCCTGGTGTGTGTGAAGAAACTCCATGGGTGTTAAGAGCACACCTTGTTAACAAGCAATGATGTTTACTTTATGAGCCATTTTTGGAGTGATCAGCTGAGTGCTGAAGGTGCAGGGGCTCTTAGCTCAGCACCCCTTGCCCCCCCCCCATTTGACCTGTTTCCCAGTTATCAGTTTCACTTTGTTTTTCTCTGACATTTGCTTTATGTGAGGGACACTTTGACTTAGCGCTGCTGTCCAATCACTTATCAAATTTAGTTGTAACTTGCCAGAATGATCTGCCCCTCCCCAAGATGGTGGCCTGTATAACTCCACCCACATTTTTGTTCTCACCTGTGTAGGCCACACCCATTCATGCTGACTGAGCTCCATAAGTTCAGGAGAACCCCCCCGACCTTAGACGATGGGGACGACCCTTTCACGTGTCCGTCTGTAACGTCTCCTGCACCGTTTGCGTGTGGGTTTGCAACAGAGATTTGGTCACCTGTTGTACTCACTGCACGATCAGCGCCGGCTCCCGTTGGTTGGACCCAGCTGAGCGGTTATAGTGACACTGTTAGTCGTCACGGTTTTCTCCTGCTCAGAAGCACTGGTGACCATGGTGGAGTCTGCTGTGAAAAAAAATGTATATAGCTCCGTTATGTTTGTGTAAGTTCAAATATGAAACTGTCAAAGGAGTCTCTCTGCTGTAATACATTTTTACAGGCCAAAAGAAAAATTGTGTGGGACGCTGATATAAAACGCCTTCGGTAAAACCTGAACATCTCAGCATCCACATTATATTTAAAGTGAACATCTGCATTTTTGGTTTAAATAGGTTAAACCTTAAAAATTTCCTCTTCAAATCACTTGCACAATGTCACCAAATGTTGAGGCAGACTTTTGTTGCTTTTGCAAAAATTATTTTCTTTACTGGGGGAAATAGAATCCCTCATGGAGCAGCAGCCATGTTTACACAAGGTGTCCTCACTGTCCCCTGCCCGCATGTGAACAGCTCTGTCCTGCCGTTCACAGATGCCCCCTCCTCTGGAGACGTGCATGGCTGTGGCCTGCATGACTGCTCCTTTTTAGATGCATTTCACTGCCTGGGCCTGCAGTTCACACCCTCCCTGTAACAAACACACACACACACCAAACCGCACTGCTTTCTTACCTCTTCGTTCTTCATGCTGGTGTTTTACAATAGTTCTGCTAGTCTGGGTTTTTACACAATTGGAAGTTTCTGGAATCTGCAAGCTAACGGGCACTGGAGCGCGCGCTAGAGCTGCATAATAATTCCAGCCTTTATTCTGATGGTGGCGCTGTTGTTGCCTGATTCGTGATCTGAGCGCCACGCTGTTTCAGCTGACTCACCAGCAGGTGGCAGTCGCGCGCTCTTAAACATTTGCAGCTGGATACGGCTTTTGATGAGTGTATCCAACTGAGGATTTGTTCCATATTGCGTGTACTGATCGGTGGTATTCCAGGTGGTGCTAATAAGAGTGTAAATATTCATTGAGTGTCTCTGCCGTGTTAAGCATTGCGTTCTACGAGTTTATGCGACCAGGCTGAATGTATAGTTTACCTTAAACATCCCCTTTCAGAAACAGCAATTATGAGACTGAACTCCTGGGACGTCACTTGTGTTTGCACAGGTCTGGTCCCTGCCCCCACAGTAGTTTTGTTTCCTGCTAGTGCTCCCCAACTACCAGAGGACTCTCCGATTGGTGAAACGTCTCAGCTCTGAGGTACTGCGTACCTCATGGTACCTCTCCCCGCACCTCATGTTGTACCATGCCTGCCTGCTCTGACCACTTGGCTGACCTCGCCCTGCTGTCTAAGGGGGACAAAGTCCAAGCGTTGCGGGTCTGGACCGTGGGTCGGGTAACCGACCCGCACCCGTCGGACAGCATTACAAGCTCATGCTGTATTTTGTGTGAAAAGACAGAGCAGTCAGGTCCTGATCTGGTGAGCACACGGCCGTGTTGCTGTTCACACTTGTGAACTCACCTGTATAAAAGCCGCTGTGGCGTGAGCAGCAGTTCGCTGGGCGTGCGGCACTTTCTCTCGCGTGCGGCTCACACCTCCCACAGTAGTGTACGGCGGTTGGAGCGGCGGGCGCACGCAGATTCACAGGGCGTCGTCCAGTTCTGCTTTGAAGGCTTTAACAGTGGGCAGAAGTGACGTTTTCAAGCAGACAGTCTCACTGTGGTGACATCATGGAGACGTGCAGATAACTATCCGTATGAGAACCGTTTAAACATCCAACTCAACGTAGGTGCTGTGTGAGAAGTCCAAGCTGTAACTGGCTACAATAATCAAGCCGGCCATGATGATGACCTCCCCCCTCTTCCCCTTTGGGAAGTGTTAAGACTGGAAACCAGTATGCCTCCAGTCAGGAAACATGTCCTCTTAGAAGGGAAGTTGGTTAAAATGAGTCAAAGTCAGAAATTGGATATTAAGCAAACAGAGAGGGCCTTGGCATATCTGTTGTGTTGAGATTTCATGACAAATGTATAAAACTGCTGAGGGGGGGGGGGCACTGAACAGTAACCCCAAAACAGCCTATAAACCTTTATCTGCTTTTATCTGTAATCTGCAGACAGCCAAACTGCTCCCCCAATTGTTCTGCCACAGTGAAAGCTGCTAACCCGCAGCGTGAAGGTGGTTTTTAAACAACACAGCAGCCGATGTGTACTGATAAAGTCACACTTACAGCGTTTGCAGCTTTATTGAGTTTTCATACAGACTACCGCTGCAGCGAGATTAAACAAATTCAAATTAAATACAAAACACAGAACACGCTGTTAAACTCTGAAAATAGCTTGACCGTACTAAAATGCACATCCTGCAACTGTTCAGAGAAAGTTCGGCATGTAGCTGAATTTCAAGTCTTGAAAGGCTGATGATAGTCCGATTTGGTCAGTCCCACTCACACACACGCACACACAAACCCTCAGTCCGTAAACTTTCCCTTAACCTAACTCAAACCGACTTCCGAGTGAAGATGCACAGACTTTAAAAAGGCATGTCAATAAACGTTAAAAGGCCCTGGCCAAAAAAAAAAAAAAATTTTTACAGTAACCATGTACTGGAAAATGGATGCAGAAATGGAAGGTGTCTGTACATGGGGTTTAAAACATGTTGCATGGCTTTAGTACTGCATTCCTGAGGACAGAACTATGCAAGCAGTTGCAGGTTTTAAGGAGCAGACAGACTAAAGGTGCTTTGTGTTTACAGCCCAACACGACTGAGAGGTGTAACACGGGAAAGTGCTGGTATATTCAAGTACAACTTCAAAGCACAATACACTGTAAAATGGTACGAATAAACTAACAAAAGTATGGAAGAGATAAAGCCCACTGAGCCCCCCCAACACACACACACACACACAACCATTCCTGGATACCACACCCTGGTGTTCCGCTGAGAAAAGCAGTGACCTCACTGTCAGTAGAGAGAAAATGTCGTACACTTCTCCCCCCTCCCATACAGTACTTTTTAAAACAATCTTCCTTGATTTGGACAGAGTGTGCGTGTGAAAGTCAGCACATGTGAATGTGTGTATACGTGTGTGTGTGTGTGGGGGGGGGGGGTGTGCGTCTGTGCGTGCCAATTTTCCTCAACAGATTTGCACACATGGTCTCTGGGCGAAGAACATGTCTAAGTGATAGCAGGAAAGCTCCGTACCCCATTAATGACACACCCACCCAGAAAACGATTTTAAAGCAACCAAAACAGCAGATTAAGTACGGCGAATAATTAATTTAGTTCTGAGTGGTCACTTTTTGCAGTCTCCTGTAGAAATGCTGCCTGACACAGCTGAGGGTGTGAAATTAAATTGTGCTTTTTAAACAGACAATTACTGCTGACAGACTGCCTTTACTTCACTCTCTTCCTGTCTTTCTAAATTTAAGTGTTGCAAGAACTACAATGGCCAGAGATGAAAAATCATTCTCTGCAAAAATAATCACAAACGCAGAGCTCACATTCATATGTATTTTGGTAGAGTATTATCCCCAAGAGCTGTGCTTACCTTTCTTAGACACTGGTGCAACCCTAAATATTAGTTCTGCAGTCTGTCCATATATGGTACACTTGCACTGGTGAAAAGGGGGGTGTGTGCGCGCGCACGTACTTAGCAGAGAAGCAAAGAGCAAGGCTTGGGGAACCCCAGGTCAAACCCCAGTGACACCTCCCAGTACCCACCTACACACCTGCCACCACACTGGCACAGTGTTGCTCACTCACACAAACTGCCACACACCTGGCCAAACACACACCTGACTCTTCCAGTTACATTGTAACCATCCTAAAAACACATAGACCTTGCAAAACATCCTCCCAGGGAGGGAAATGTCCGGCCTTGAGCGTGCACACACAGCCATGGCAGTGTGAGGACAAGTGTCTTTCTCTGACCCCACACACACGCACACGCACACACACGCACACGCACGCACACTAACACGATACACCTACAGTATGATATACCAGGCAAAGCCTGCTTCTCAGGCAGGTCCTCTTTGACATTTCATCTTCTGGGCTTCCACACACATCCAAGGGAAGTTCTGACAACTGCTTCTCAAACTCTCTGACCCGATTCAGTCTCTGAGGTCTCCAGTCTCTAAGAAAACCATCCAAAGCACAGGGCCAG
>JABJVR010008694.1:0-10441 GCA_025773905.1 Chitala chitala
ATTCTCTGTAAACCCTAGAGATGGTTGTGCGTGAAAATCCCAGTAGATCAGCAGTTTTTGAAATACTCAGACCAGCATTCTGGCACCAACAACCATTCCACATTCAAAGTCACTTAAATCCCCTTTCTTCGGTTTGAACTTCAGCAAGTCTTCTTCACCACATCTAGATGCCTAAATGCATTGAGTTGCTACCATGTCATTGGTTGATTAGCAGTTTGTGTTACCAAGCAATTGAACAGGTGTACCTAATAAAGTGGCTGGTGAGTGTATATACACCTCTGTACCCTGGCCTCTTCAAAGTTTTTCATTGTAATTTAAGATACTTTGGCTTTACAGAGCAGTTGTTATGTGCTCTGTCACAAAGGAGATGAGTGTTTTTTTTTTTTTTTTTTTTTTTGGTGTATTGTCCTACTGCTAACATTAGTAGTGTTCATCTTGGCTGGGACGTAAAGCTCAGACAGCTTGCTTCCATCTGATCTGGTCTTTGGCAACATGCTATATGGTGCTTTATATGGCATAACCATTAGTGTGCAAAAGTTCTTTTTTAATATATCTGCCACAAAGTTTTGATTTTAACCCATACAAACTACTTATATGCATCCCTGACTCCCTTTAAAAAAATCATTTTCTTGAAAGTGACTGTGTGCTTTGTCATGTATGTTTTATACTCTGTCAGAATTGTATTTTTTAAAAAAATTACACCTGAGCTGTCCATTGAACCACAGGATTACTTACAATTCTCTGTGAATTCTCAGTTTCTGGAAAGCATACTCACTGAACTTAAATATAGTCTTTAAAGGTATTATATAATAGTGTAAAGGCATATAATGGTATATATATATATATGAATATTCAGCCCTTATGAAGTGAGTTGATGGGTGGAAGTCCTGCAAACACACAGGATGATGAGACTGTTTGGTCATTGGGGGTCTTGTATGGCATGGCCAGGGGAAAGCTAGTGTAAGCTAGCGACTAGCACTTTCTTGAGAGTCCAATAGCACAGCCATGGCAGCAAAAGAATGTTTCCTTTTCATATTGTGGGAAGCAGTTAGAGTGGGCTCATCCTGTCATTCTTCTGTGTCAGTGACCTTAATTTGCTGCTGAAGGTTTGATGTCCTAAGAATGTGACCTGTTGAATAAAAACTTAATGTATTGGATGTTGAAATGTAAATCAGTTTGATGCCTAAATCACACTTTCAACTATTACACCCCTGATACCTTCTGTTCTAAATTGTGTATTCATTGGTGCTCTGACCCTGACATTGTGTTGGTAACATGAAAAGTATGGACAATGAATCAGTTCTGTGGTGCAATGAATTCAATTCATCTTCAATCTAGGCACCTGTCAGTCAAGTATACGTTAAATAATCTGTGCCTGTATGATAACGAATGTGTCACACAAATACGGTACATGATTAGTGGTGCATGGTAAGAGGTGCATGAATTCATTATAGGTCGTGTTGGCTTCGTGCTTGAGCGGATGTGCAGAGGAACTGTTTCCCTGCTCGTTTGCAGCAAAATTCTGGGTTGATTAATGGGTGTTCTGTCTTATGTAATGTGGTGATGCATTCCTCCTGGAATGTAGAGCGATGAAGTGCGGCAGAGCAGCTTTGAAGGACACATCCTCCATGTTGTGGAATATTGTGCATTTGGAGTGGCCTTGGCACATGCAATTGAAAGACAATTGTGAAATTGAAGTACTGGTGGAAAATGCAGCAGTACTCAGACAAAGTTACCCATATACATCATTTTCTTCTGGCAAAGTAAGATAACAGCATAGTAACATAAGAAATATTAATATTTCTTATTGGTCTGTATTGTTATGCTCAATGTTGAAGTTTTGGTGGAGATACCCTTTACTCTGTCACATGGGAAAGATCAGTTTCAGTCATATGGCTCCAACAGTAAGCCCATAAATCTTCGGTGAGTTAATTAATATCTGAGTCATCACTTCTCACACACAGTGACTCGCGTGCACACATATACACACACGCTCGCACACAGTTAAAGGAACACACAAGACAGCAATCATTTTCCGAACAGTGGGCTTCTCTCCACACCCGCCCCTTAGGTGTTCCCGTTCTGGATAGTGTTCATTCTTAATTTGGACCAGATGGGGACTCACTCGTTTTTTGGTAGTGTTTACCGGGCCCCGTGTGCTCCATTGTGTCAGCAGCCGCTTTCCCACATTGAGTGAAGGCACACCCTGCCATTCTCCTCCTATGTGCTTTGTGTCACCAGGGCTCCTTGCACCTGTGACACTGCTAGCCGCTGCTCAGCACACACACTTAGTTGGTTTGGGTGTTTCCCTTCGATGCCTGTAATCGGGACTGCCCAGTCACGTGAGAGCTGATGTGCTGTGGAGAATGCTGGGTAGGCATTCACCTGAGCACAGATGCGCTGTGGAGCATGCTGGGTAGGTAGTCATGTAAGAGCAGATGTGCTGTGGAGCATGCTGGTTAGGCATTCACATGAGTGCAGATGTGCTATGGAGCATGCTGGGTAGGCATTCACATGAGAGCAGATGTGCTGTGGAGCATGCTGGGTATCCACACTGTCAGCTCGCAACAGCAAGGATGTCAACAAAAATAGAGCATTTTTAGTTGTAAAGTTTCATCATTCTGCTTCATGGTCTGGAAACATGATACCTTTACACCCCCCCTAATGTGTGCTCTATCTCCCATCAAATGTGTTTTTCCATTTCACAGCACTGCAGTCTTAACAAACATGTTTTGGCTACACTGGTTTTCCATCTCTCACCACTGCAGTTTTCCAAACATGCATCATCCACATTAGTTTTCCGTTCATCACCACAGCTGTGTCTTGGAGCTAAAGCTTTAATACAAGTGTTCCAATGCCATCTTAATGGCAATAAGATATCTAACAAAGTATATCTGAGTTCCTAGAATACGAATTTGAGTGACTGTGTTTTACATTCTACTGGCCAGTGTATGAGTTCTTAATTCTCCTTTGTCCACTGTGAAATAGTTATGATGTACGGTTGTTTTTTATCAGGCGGGAGTGCTGTTCTGCGACTCATTACCCATGTGTGTAACTCTATCTTTATTCCTTCCCGGTGGCTTCACCATGTGCTGGGGATTTAATTTTTTCCATATGTATTCTGTTGGTATCAAATCTGTTAATTGAGCTGATATTGCATGTCTCAAGGGACAAATAAAAAAATATATAATAACAAAGTGCCTCAAACCTTTATGGGAAAAAGAAGTTTTCCTCATCTGAGCTGCAGTCTTTCTGCTGGTTTTGTTTACTCCTGTGTTTATGCATGTAGACTAAAAGACCTTTATACCAGTTTACAGTAATGCTGCACTTTTAACTTAAAAATGTCTTGTGAAGATGAAATGTAACATCCACTGTTATACAGCCTAATAATACTGCTTTAACACCATTAACGCCCTGAATGTTAATTGTGCTTTTAGGTACTTAGGACCCCAAATTTTTGTTTTGCTAATAATACCACGGACTCAATGTATTGAACACAATTACATTTACAGTCCATCATACGTCAGTCATATGAAGCACCCGGTTCATGTGCATTGATTGAACCAGTCAAAAATGTTTTGACAAAATAATGTTCTGCTGAATGAAACCACTATCATGTGTTTTTGCCACCACTGCATGTGAAAATGGCACCAGGATGGATAAGTTAATAAAATACAGAGATATAAAAGCATTTGTGGAGAAATTGACAGCAAATTATGAAATAATGTTGTGATAAGCTCAGTGTATATTTGCTCATACGTTAGATCTGTTTAAATCAGCTGGAATAGTGCTGATGTGTTCTTTCAAAACTGTATTGCAATGAAATCCAAATCTGGTACTAATTTACCCAGAGGTTTTTTGCTGGACGTATGTTTGTGTAGTAATTCATTTCAAGTCAGAAAGATGAATGCTTGTAAAATGTCTGTTTTTGTCATGATTTATCCCACAAGCCCCAAAAAGCTATCCTTGAATTACAAACTTGTACAGCTTCACCCAAAGTATTTACTGGCAAAATTAGCAAGTGCTTTTTCAGGAATCTTGCTGTTTGATAGAGCTGCGTCAACAAAACAAAGCATGGATTCCCAATGCTCTGGTGTATCCCGCAGTGCAGTGGCTCTCAGTTTGATTAGGTCCCCAAACCTGGGGGGTGTGAGTGGCCCACTAAATCTGCAAAATGAGCAGTGTCCCGACAGCCCAGCGTGGATGAACCCAAGTTAAAATAAAGAGCAAAGAATGCGTGTTTGAGCTCTTTGTTAGGTGTTCCCTAAATCATGGCTGTAGGACAGGACTTCATTCCAGTGTATCACCCACCAGCTATTGTTATGTAATTGACCCCTTGGAAGTGGATCCTGGTTATCTTGCCCTCCTTTCAAACATTAATAATGCCACTAACATGCTTCAGATTCCCCCTGTTGAAATAAATCTGTTCTTCCCTGGTCTCTTGTGGGGGGAGAAAGATCCCGTCATCTGCTGTAACAGTTGGCGAAGCTTGGTGGGTTTTTCTGTAGGAAGTCTGAGATGACACTTTAGTGACCATGGGAATAATTTAAAAATAATTAGCAGTTTTCCTCATTTGTTTCTGTAGTAGGATGTGCAGGACTCTGCTGACTTACCTCTGCAGAGCTTAAAAAAAAACTTAGTATAGTCTGTGATTTTTCATTCTTATAGTAGCTTTTAGTAATTATTGTTGTTTGTTCCGTGGCTTGTCAAATGTCTCTGTCTTTTTGTTTTTCATCGACACCCGATTATTTTTTTAAGTTTTCTTTCAATGTGTTAAGATCTGCAGTGGTTGTTATTACGTGTCCTTCTGTATGCACTCTTGAGCTGCCTTGCACACCTGTATGCACACCCACACGCAGTGAAACACACAGACAAGAATCAATCTCCCTAAATTCAAAACCTCTTTGTCAGTACTGTTGATCTCACCAAGTGAACAGTGACTATCCGTTCTCATCTGGGCTGTGCACGGTGATAAAACTGCCAAGTTTCGATAACCTAATCCTCTTATAAATCAAAAGGTTTGTTTTTTTTTCCTCCCCCACTCTCTGTCTTTCTTTCTCTCCTTCTTTCTTCCTCTATCCCCGCTCTTATTTTTTTGGGCTGGCGCCAACCCAGGTACCATTACCCGGTACCCAAGATATTTTATGTTCAACTGACGGTGGGGAACAGCGAATTTATTGGAGAAGGCCGAACACGCCAGGCTGCACGACACAACGCTGCCATGAAAGCCCTCCAGGTCCTCCGCAATGAGCCCATTCCAGAGAAACCACCCCAGGTAATCATTCCTTATGGACTGGAGCCATCCAAACAGCCTGCTGTTCCTTTATCCTCAAGCTCACTTCCACACATAGTCAAGGTTAAAAATCTTGTTTTATTCCTCATCTTTCCTTCCAATCACCTTTTGCCAGTAAGAAATATCATCAGAAGTTTGCTATTATTGACTTGAACCACCATTCAGGTAACATTTCCAAAGTTTAATTAATGCTCCAGCCCTTTGCCCTCCCAACCAGAAATCAAATTTCGTTATTTACAGAATGCTTGGCACCAGGAGTAGTTATTTAACACTCTCTGGCAGTTTCTTTATCCTGTCTCGCACTTGTATGTCCTTTGTCATGTGCTGCTTCCGTGTATTGTTTTACAAATTGAAGGACAAGCTCTATGCATACACCTCAGGCTCTTCATCCTCAGCTAGGCACTGCCTTATGTTTTGGCTGCTTCATCCTACTTTCAAAATCCCCCCGTTTTCCTCTGTTTCACTGTATCCAAAACTTATGTTAGGCCTAATGGATACAGCAGGATTTGTTTAAAAAAAAACAGTTCTGTTAGAAGTGAGGTTTTTAAAACAGATCTTAATTTTTGCAGTAAAGCAATAGCATTATTATGATATTGTGGTTGCTTAAAACATCTTTAGAAAAGATGTAGCTGCTTTGTAAAACCACACTGTATGGGTGATATTGTCAAACATGCTGATGTGATTAATTACCCAAGACCACAGACGGCGGTCGGGCTGAAAACAGCTCTGTTGTTATGGTACTGGAGGAGGGTGTCTTTTGTGCCAACTTAACAAGGACACACGTGAAGGGATTCATGGCATGCACACCTACAGCTTATGGTTTGTCGAATCCTCCGCAGATGTGTGCATGTAATGCGTATGCTTGGGGTACCTTTTGTGAAGTCTGTGTTTTTTTTATTTATTCCCAGCATGCTTATGGGCCTTGAAGGGAAATGGCTGATTTTCAGATGGTTTATAAACTGTAGCAAGAGCCCTTAATGTTAACATATATGTAGTATGTTATTTTATAAAAGATATAAAGATATAAACACTTAGTGTTAAATTAACACTGCCAGCTTTGCTGTGTGTAAAACTGCAGGCCTTCCTCCCTCACTGCAAGCTGTATGAACTTTAAAGGGCCCTGCAATGTCACATACTTGGTAGGTGTCATCCAGTGGCCTTACTGTGCTAACCATTCATGGCTGGCTAATAGACTTGGGGGCTGTAAGTAACACCCAGAAAAACAATACAGTCTGAATGCCGTGCTGTCCTGTCATATTTGCATAATGCTGTTGGGCAGACACTGCAGTAAGCAATACTGGACTCCCCTCAAGGAATGTTTCTTTGTCAGTGGGGAGAAAAAGAGAAACAACAAGAAATTCACTAGAAGAAATTGGCACAGTTCACGCTGTAATCGTATGAGAGTCCTGCCTCTGGTCAGAATTGCTTACATGATTAATTAGTGTCTAAGTGTCGGGTTCTGTCTCAGATAGATCCAGAGTGAGGACTTTAATGGGGCTATTTCAAGAGCTAATGGACACTGTCCATATATAGAAATAGTATCTGGAAGAGTTAATGTTGATATTAAAACAAGTGGACATGTTCACACACCTGTGATATACAGGGCTTTGAGAGGAAGTATATTATTGCTTAGTGACCTGGTGTTTTAATCGTTTCAGAGCACGGAAGAGAGGAACGGCACCTCTGAGAGCAGCGACGCAAGCAAGTCTGAGATCAGCTTGGTTTATGAGATCGCACTGAAGAGAAACCTGCCTGTTACATTTGAGGTAAAAACTCAATTGAATGAACAAAGTGTTGTGACAAAAGGTATTAAATGCAAAAGAAGTCATTCTACAAAACGTAGCTGTTTTTGAAAGTGGAAGAAGCTTCATTTGAAGCCTTCCTGGTGTAAAGTTGTAAGATTAGATGCTGTTTTATTCCTGGCTTGAACAACAGTGTGAAGTACTTAAGAGGCCACTTGGAGCAGTGCTGTAGATATGCCCATTTAGTACACCGCTTGCTCCCTATGTTCTGTGTCAACCTAAGTGCTGCGATAGCTTTTTGACCCTTTACACATATTTGTTTTCATAAAGCTCACATCACTTAATCTGGTGGATTTTCTGGGCAAGCTTTCCCCAACGCTCAACACTGAAGCATCATCTTGGAATATACCAGAACTGCCAATGAGAACTTTTACTAGCCTGGTCTTTCTTAACTGTTACAAGAATTTCCCATAATGCCCAAGGTTTTACAGTACATTTGAATTTTCTTACGTGATAAATCCAAGTCACTGCTGCATATTCTCATGCTATTCGAGATACTAAGATAAAAGGACCACAGAATAATAATTGTATTCCATGCATTATTTTTCTGAGGAGAAACGGTTTTTTTTTTCCCACTTAGTTTCCTTTTTTTTTTGCTTCTGTGTCCAGCAAGGCAGTGAGCATGTAGGGACTGCTAGTGCTGACCCCAACAGGACACGTTCTCCTTGGCTGCAGTTTCCACTCAGACAACTTCAACTGGGCCTCACATTCAAAGGCCGTGTTTGCACAAAGCATTTTTGCACTAAGCTCAAAGCTCGTTCAAATGCAACCGCCCAGACTTCCTTCAGATGAAAGTAATTTCTAGAATGCCTGGGTGCTGGCATTTGAAAGAGAGAGTAGATCTTCTGTTTTTGCGAAGATCAAAGTTGTGCAGGTGAAAATGACATTTGTGTTTTTGAACCAAAGAAGCCCATGATTTCCTTAATGATTAAGACAACTTTCTAGTATACATAAACTGTTTCACGTAAGTTACACCAGAGGATGCTTGTGTAATCCCTTCTAACAGTAAAACACTCATGTCCATAACACTGAACATATACCTTTGTTAAAATTAAACAGATGTTGACTTTAAAGAGATTGATACGTAAATGAGAGTGCTGTAAAGATCACTTCTTACAGAGCAGTATGAGAGAAGGTACCATTGGCAAAGAACCACCCATCAAGAGCATTAAGTAATTTCTTCAGGGTAGGAAGGCTACTTGGGCAAGCTACACAAAAGGGCTATTCTTCAGCTTGTTAGTCTCATGTGTTGTCCCGCTCCATCCCGGTATCCTTTCCGCGAGAGTACAGTTCCGCCAGGCTCCCACACTCAGCTGCGTCACCACTCTCTCCGACTTCGAAAAGTCAGGCCCCCTCTGTGCGCACACGAAGGACGAAACACTGACGCCAGGCCGGTCTCGGCATCCCCTTACAACCTGATCCGAGGCGTCCGCGCACGAGACGCGGACGCAGACACGAGCGTTGCCAGGCAGGTGAACTAAGCGCATCATTGAAACCTCATAACCCAGCGGCGTATTCCGTGTCGTCTGTGGGCGCTGGCTTCAGCTCGTCTGCCGCCATCGAACAACAAGTTTACCGTGCCAAGTTTTCCCTTCTAGTCAGTGATATATTCCCTCCTCCCTTCCAACCTCCATGACGATCACCCCCTCATCAACTGCAAAAAAATAATAAATAAATAAAAATCTGACTGTTGAACAAGGGACTGTCACCTACCCTGGGGCACACCTGGAGCCACTGTGGAGCCGCTTTGGAAAAGCTGTGACCACGGTTACCACATTCATGGCAATGGAGCCTAAATGTCACTGGGCAGCCGTTGTGCAGAAATCTGATCTGGTCTGGCTGACAGACACATCTACTGTGCTTTCCAGCTTTTTTGTCTTTGCTGCAGTCTCATGTGTCTGATAAGGTTACCAAAAGTCAGTTTTTTCATGAATGAGCCAATCTTCTTCAATGAAATCAAACGATACAGTGGTGAAGAGGAATTTGAGAGAAAGGCACACAGTACAAGCAGTGGCAGTCTAAGGATATCGGTGTTGTTTTTTTTTTTTACTGCCCCATAACTAGAGTGTTACAAGTACTATAACATTTGTCCTAAGTAAGGGGTATTCATAGCTGCTGAGCATTGAAAACAGAGTTTTAAGATTTCTTGGTTTTATGAGCTTACAGCTGTATTTCATAACAAGTTTTTTTTTTCTAAAATAATCTGTTTTAGACTGTCCACAGCATGAGTTTCCTTTTAGTCCTGAGCATCCAGGTTCCAGAAAGCACTGTGGGCTTAATTATATGTTACACAAAATGATGGGTTACAAATTAAAGGAAAAACTTGAATAAGTGTAATGCAGATGCTTCCACACAGGTAAAACTAATGCAGATTCTTCCACACAGGTGCACTGAATGGTACAGTTGAGCAGTGAACATCCAGTCATGCTCTGTGACGTATAAATATGCTGGACAGGCCCAGTTGATTCTGATGTTGGGTCAAGATGGCAAGATGAAAAAATCTAAGTGATTTTGACAGAGGGTTCATTTTTGGGGCATGGATGGCAGCAGCCTGAGTCACAAAGATTACTCAACTTGCTGTTGTGTCAAGAGGAACAGTGACTAAAGTGACATCTGTATTTAGATCTATGGGAAAAACATCAGCAATAGGATTGGAGATTGTGGAACACAGCACACATTTGATTACCTCAATGCTTGTGCATTAGTGTGATATGTAAGGAAAAACAGAAAAGCAACTCTTCCTCAGGTGACTGAGAATGTCAATGCAGAACGGGATCACGTTGTGTCGGCAAGAACAGCTTGTCAATAATTACTTAATTACTTTATGTTGGTTTTTCCTTTAATTTGTGATTTGTCATCTGTATATATATACGTGTGTGTGTGTGTGTTGGAAGCAGAAAAATGGGCAAGTGTAAGGATTTGAGTGACTTTGACAAGGGCTACGTATATAGTGATGGCTAGACGACTGGAACAGAGCAACTCCAAAACAGCTCTTGTGGAATGTTTCATGTCTGCAGTGCTCAGGACCTACCAAAAGTGGTTCAAAGAAGGCAAACCGGTGAACTGGGTCATGGGTGGCCATGGCTTTTTGATGCACATGGGGAGTGAAGGCTGGCCCGTGTAGTCTGATCCAATAGAAGACCTGCTGTAGCTCAAATTGCTGAAAAGGTTAATGCTGGTTCAGATAGAAAGGTGTCAGAACACACGATGCATCGCAGTTATGTATGGAGATGTATAGCCACAGACCAGTCAGAGTGCCCCTGCTGACTTGTCCATCCATCCATCCATCCATTATCTTAACCGCTTATTCCTGGTGAGGGTCGCGGGGAAGCCTGGAGCCCATCCC
>JABJVR010008695.1:0-10441 GCA_025773905.1 Chitala chitala
ATATATATATGGTTTTTAAGGTAAATAACTCTGTGGTATCAGTGCAGGGCTGAACATCCGTTACTACAGATTTATGGTGCAAAGTTTTTTAAGGGTGACTAGTTCTAACGTCTAAATTAAATACCTGCAATACAGAATTAATACATGTTTTAAATGATGACCTCCACTCTACACCTATTATTGTTATTATTATTACTTTATATATATTATATTATACATAGAAATTATACAAAATTGACAAATACATATATATGGTATGGTGTATATTAAAATAATGTAAAAGCTCTAAGCTCTTTCAATAACAAGGGAGTCCAAAAATGGTTTCATATAAAATCAGTAAAGGTCCTTTAGTTGGTCTAATGGTTTCACTGTCTCAAAAGATTCAAATACATCCAGCAGTTACTGCTGCCTTTAAATGTTTGTCTCCCTAAATATTTAAAAGTTGAAGAAAACAGTGTGAATTCGTTGCAATTTTGATATATTAGCATCTGGATAGAAAAAAAAACCATGCAAATTCTGAAAGACTACAAAAAAATGTGATTGTGCCTAATTTACAAAAAAACTGTATGGTAACATAAATTTTATTATAGTTTACATATGAAACTGAAGCAGATTAACTCATAATGGTCTTTAAGGGATCTCTCTTAAAACACTTGTCTAATCAGCATCTGTCTCGTCAGTAATTAAGCCAGGCTGAATGTCAATGAACTGGAACAACAAACATAACGGAGGAGACATTAGCTAACTGTACTGCAGTGTGGAACACAGAATTTTAAATAAAGGTTAATTTATTCAGGGAATATTTTTATTTGTTAGATTTTCAGTGAATTAGCAGAATTGTTTGTCTAGGGGAAAAAAAAGAGAGTTTAATTTGCTGCATTTGCATATTTTTAGTTCTCATTGGAAAGGTCTTAACATTTTCTGTTTTGTATTTAAATTGAGCCTTATGCATGTTTCCTAGAGCTCGTTGGTTTTGGACCAATAACATGGGCTTCCAGTACTGGAACCAGCAACCCCCAGTCCTTTGCAGATGACACAGATGATCCCTTTATCTGATGTATCACAATCATTCTTTCCATGTGAGTTTTTTAGATAGGCTAAGTTTTGTTGGCATTCAGTGTCATTTCTTTTATTTTGCTCTTATTTTTACCCAGGGGTTTTTTAGACAGGTTAATTTTCTGCTTCACTGACTGACTGTGAGATTTCTTTCTCTCCTCTTACACTGATCCAGGGCATGCTTAACAGGTGTGTCAAAGCCTCATGTCCAGCTGTCTCCTCCTTCTGGATTTTACTGCCTCTTTCCCTTGCCCTGTCTTTGAAATACGACATCACACATCCACCAGGTTAAAAGTAGGTGAGATTTAACATGGCTCTGAGTAACTTATGGAAACTAGAGAGGTGCCCTGAAAGAAGAGGGGGTGCTGTCCTGGTTGACGCCTGGAGGAATGATGTCTAAAGCCCGTGTCACACCAATCCAGTGGTGGGCCATCGGCAAATATCGATCTGTCGATGAGCATCTGTCGTCCTAGTTTTATGGTGTGTCCTGCACTGTTGGCACTAGTCAGACTCCTGTCAGTGGCTTCTCAGCTGATTAGGCATGTTGAATTGGCAGTGAACCCCATCACTGAGAGAGACCACTCTGATTGCCGGTTCAGTTTAGTGAATCAGTGCATGAGTTTCTCCTTGCTTTTCACTTCTACCTCTTTCATTCTTGCTCCACAACAAAAAGACCAAGGGCTGACAACACCAACGCCATCAGACATATTCTTGATAAGAAGTAGTTATAAACCATGTGTGGTGAGCAAAAGCGGTGTGAAAATTGTAAGTAAATGCTGCTTTCTTTATGGTTTGTGTATCCACACTCATAGGTCTTCTGCATTCCCTTTTTGAATGACAAATACAGATTGCTGCCACCTGCTGGTAGGGAGAGTTTTTCCTCTCATGCAGGCACAGAATGAATGTAATAGTTGACTATTGTTGGTAGTCTTTGCAGTATGTAGTTGTGGCCCAGACATGAGTCAACACAGCACTTGGCCTTTGTTGCCACTAGTTCTTTGATGTCAACTTGGTGTGTCATGGACCTAACACTGTGACACCTGTGGTGCAATGTGTTTCCTCCAGTGAAGTCATCAAGGAACTGTGAAGGTATCATGTCATACTCCCAAATAAACCTGCTTTCTGCAACTAAATCCCAGTACTTCTGAATCACGCCTGTATGCAGGTGTGTTCTAGCAGGAACATATACTATACATCTTGGAATTTTATTTATCCTGCTGAGCAACATTTTCATGTGAACATTACTTGGAAAACTGACCACACAGTCTCCAACATGTGACCACAAGAGAATGCAGCTCATGTGTCCGGTAAGGTTAAAATGACATTAGGGTATCACCCGTTCACCTGGAGGAGTCATTCCCAGTTGATAGAGATACCCTATGATTGACAAAGATCGCCTGAAGGAAGCTTTTCAGGACTGACCTTTGTGTGACTGGCAAGGAGTTGTAGGAAAATGAGAAAATCGCCCACTTGTACCAGACCAGTTCCATTTGCACGTCCAATACATTCCATTTGTCTACCTAATAAAAAATTGTCATAGCAGAGTTACCATGGGAACAGACTTAGCGGGGGGGAGGGGCTGTCATTGTGTCGCTGACAGCATTAATTGTGCATGCGGTGCACAGGAGTACACAACTTTGCCTTGAGATCTGTTTTCACCTATTGGCCATTTGTGTTCCAGAACATCAGATCATTAACTGATCGAGTTTCTGAACAGTGCATACATCAGTTTTCAACCTCGTTTCAAATTGCATCTCTCTTTAAATTATGTTTTAATAACCTTTTCTAGGTTAGTAAAAAAACACATTGCTGCATTGCATGTTTGTCTCTGATGGCACTTCTTTGGAAAGGTGCCTCTTAAAACAAGACAAGTACCAGCTTCTGTAATGACATTGTGCATATTTGCAGCTATCCTGGATTGCAAGCTCATGGGCAAACCTCTTGACATTTAATAATGGGACAATTTTTTTTTCATACATAATATAATAAACATTTAAGTTTGCCCCGGTGCACTGCAATCCTGTCACGCTTAGCCTATCTCAAACACAATCCACAGTCAAGGCTAGCTTCTCTCTTCTGATACGCTGCTATCAGTTCATCCTCTTCATCGCTGGAGAAATTCTTCACACCACAATGACCTGCGTGAAACAGCTCCTCGGATCACATCTCCAACATTGTTTTACTCCCCTTACAAAATGTCAGCCATGATGTGACTCTTCCGACTCACTTGGCATTACGCCCCTGGGAATTATTGTGTACTTTGTGTTTGTTCTGTTTCAGCCACTATGTGTCCTGCCACCCCACTCCCCTACCTGGCGTTTTTTGAAGAAAATTTGATCTCTGCCCTTTTGTCCCATTAGTGGTTTTTGTGTTTGAAAGAAGGAAGGTGGATTTTTTGTGTATATTTGGTTTTCCTAAATAAATGAATGGTGGTTTCGACCTTTGCCTGTTTTAACGTCTGAGCTTTGTACAACCGCATGCTACCTTTACTTGGTTATTTATATGTATTTGTTTTTTTTTCCACTAGTTAAAAGTAAGAAGTGAATGACATTTTCTTTCTTACCTTTTTGGCTGTTTATGGGTAGTTAGGGAGTGTCCTTGTCTGTGGTTTTGGCTTTCTCTCCTGGGAGTTGAGTTGGTTTGCTGTAAGCGTAGTCAGCTGTGTTTTTGTTTGTTAGTTCTACCGTCTGTGTCACACCGTTTCTTGTATTTCCTTATTTTTTCACTCCTTGCTGTTTTGTTGTAATTGAACCACTTTTCTTCCACTCATCCCTTTTCCATATCTTTTAGGTGTACAGTTGAACTCTAGACTTGGTTGTAACCCTTGGACTGCTCTTCAAGATCACCTGAAGCTACTTACAATATGTACAGTTTCTCATCTCCCTCACTTTTCCTTTCTCAATCCATAGGCAGCTAAAATGAAAAGGAACACACCACAGACACATATTAAATTTTGCATGGTAAGTTTTAAGTTAAAAACTGTGATCTAAGATTCACTCTCTTTAAGCTTTCACAGATAAATAAATAATAATAAATAATAATAATGGAATAAAGTGAATACTCATATATGTTTTGATATTTCAACCTTTTGAAATAAGCTTTTGACTTATTTAAAGAACTAAATTAAAGTCATATTATAACTAACCCTATATACCCCCTGACTGGTACTAAAGAAGATGAAGTTGAGTTGTATTACACTTGGAAATTGGTGTGTTGATGATTTCTGTTATTTGCTGTAATGCTGACTTGCAACCTTCACTTACAAATGTGTTATTAACGTCCATATTTATTACTATTTGCCTTTGCCACTGGAAATCATACGTGTGTTTGTTGCTTCTGACCCGTTGGTGACTGGATGTAGGAAGTAGTCGTCGTTTGTGCCTGTGAGACTTTTCTCTCTGATTCTCCTTAGCCAGGGACACTGGCATGCATGTGTAATGGATGTGAAAGAGTTGCTGTGTAAATTCCCCCAGTAGTCTGGACAAGAACACAATAAGTCCTCCAAGCAAGAGACTTGGGGCTAATCAGTGGGCTAATCATCTTGTCTGGCAACTCTGTGTGGGCTAGGAGGTTGCAAGTTTCAGCCCTGGTTGCCCCTGTGACTCATGGCCCCCTTTATTTCATTTATCTATTTGTAACAATAAGTTAATTGTACCGGCACAGTTATTTTTATATAATCAGTTGAGTTCACTTTACACATCTATTGGTCACTATTTTGTTTGTATCTTTCACAATTTTTTTCTTAAAAAAACAAATACGATTGTGTATTTGCCATATCTGTGTTTTGTACTTAAGGACTTTATCAAGGTTATCATTAACAAAAAAATTGATTAAAAGATCAAAGTATATCATAATTGTTAAAAA
Source organism: Chitala chitala (assembly GCA_025773905.1). Classification (NCBI taxonomy): domain Eukaryota; kingdom Metazoa; phylum Chordata; class Actinopteri; order Osteoglossiformes; family Notopteridae; genus Chitala; species Chitala chitala. The sequence continues at coordinate 4,921 of JABJVR010008695.1, forward strand.
ATGCTAAGAAGCAACATCAGCAAGTCCTTGTCATGCTTTTAAAATTCTTTTTAAAAATTAATAAAGCTTGTTTAGAATTTCTGGATTGACACAATTATATATAACAATTATACAAAAAAGTCAATGACAGCTAACTGACATTAATATTCAATTAACATCAGAAATTGGCTGAAACAAAATCCTGCACCCACTGTGGCCCTCCAGGACTGTGATTGGACACCCGCGCCATAGTGCTTCAGTATGCTGACATATCAGAACATATAGGAGACAGAATAATAAGACTAAAATTGTTCTTCCATTCACATGTTCTGTAAGTTATCAGCCTTCTGCATTCTCTGCACCTGCAAAAGATTGTTCATTTAAATTACGTGTTGCCTCATCCTGTGAATCAGGAAGACCACAGAATCGGTGATGTATGACACCAAATCACCAAAAGCAGCTCATGCACCTGTTCAATTAGGAAAAGCTACCTGATTCCACAACAACATGTCTTTGTAATATTCTGCGTTAATTCCCTTTGTAACTGCACCAGCCTCTACAACAGCAGGGTGACATTGTGCTGGCAGTATACCTTCATTTTGCACAGTCCTAATGCCATCATCAGCGGAGGTACAGAGATGCAGATCTTATATGGGAAAATATACAGCAGTCATGCTATTATTGTATACACACGGTGCACTGGTACAGGCTGTGATTACACCTCCACATCCCAGCCAGCTGTCCGTTAGTGAGAGTAACAGCAACACAGCTTCACAAGTATGTAGGCATGTCCTCACAAAATGCCTCATTATCTTTACCAAGTGCGGTTCTGCCTTGAAACCCTAATACAGGACATTAAAATTACTTCATTTACTTACATGAAACATTAAATAAGTGACAGGTACCCATTTGTTCAGTTCTTGAACATGTCCATTAGGTTTAGGGTTAGGTATCGAATCCAGCTACTGGGAGGAAAAGTGACAAATAAATACTGTAAGTATAATGCATAAAAGAAGGAGTGTTTAGTTTTGATATTTTCTCCAGGACAAACTCCATCCCATAGTAAAAAGGACAAAAAAAAAATCATACATGAGACTACAAGCACAGGACAATCAACACAAAATTACCCTTACATATAAACTAAATGATGAAACATTGCATTGTTGTTTTTGTTATTATTTTTCTTTGCATGTGCTTAAGGTTATCAGTGAAAATATAATTTTAATTTATGAAACAGTGTGGGATTATACATAGTTAAGTTCTTAACTAGAACAACAAAAACAAAAATAATAATAACAACAACAACAACAATAATAATAATAATAATAATGTATAGTTACAAGTGAATTGGAATGCACTTGGAGCCTTTTCATATTTAACAGCTTGAGGGCGCTGCTGCGCAAAATCTGTTCGTGGCCGTAAATCATGTTTTCTGCATCGTACATAACGGGGATGTAATTCCAGTAAATAAGCAATAAATACGTTCTTGAATTATTAACTCATTATTAAATTAAATGAAAAACAAATTTCTTTATAAATGCAATACAAGAGACAATCAAAAGACTCTTTTTAAGTTGTAAACTGAATGCACAGTGTCATCTGTATGTTTTACATCATAACAAAATATTACATATGCAACACATCATAGTTGCCATGAACACTCTCACAAGAGGCGGTGCAAGAAGGTATGAGTAATATAATTCCCGCTGCTTTCCAAACGTTATGGTTCTATATTGATCCACTTTTAAAAGCCAGGATACTGTTAACTTTAATAGACACCTTGCTTGCTTTGTAACTGCACAAAAATTAATATACTTAAAATTTATCAGATTTCTTTGGAAACAGCTGTGGTGGGTTGGCGCCCCTCCCTGGGTGTCCCCCGCTCTGGGTGTCCCCTGCCCTGGGTGTCCCTATGTGCTCTGGGATGGGCTCCGGGCTTCCCTGCGACCCTCACCAGGAATAGGCGGTTAAGGTAATGGATGGATGGATGGATGGATGGCTTGGAAACAGGTTGTAAAGACATGATGGTGGTGATGATGATGATGATTATTATTAGAGTACTAAATTAATACAAAATATGATGACTAAATAACATTATTTCTTATTAGTTTATTAACTTATGTTACACCAAGTAACATATGAACTGACATACAGGTCGTCGTCGACTTACGACCTATGCAGTTTACAACTGATCAAATTTACGACCACTACTGTGACCGGTATGTCTGGTGAGCGTTGGACAGATGGGCGTACGAGCATACGACAGTTTTGCCCAGTTACCGGCAGCACGAGCAGCTCCGCACGTAAAGCTCAATGTATGCTCAGACTTGGTACAGTGCACTTCCTGTGTTTGCTTTCTGTGTTCACAACTAAATGTTTATCTTTACTGAATAAACGTGTTGCACATTTTGAAGGAATGGACCCAAACATTGAACGATTTGGAAGAATTGAACTGATGGCACATGATGCATTTCGTCCGTATTGTGAAATGTACGAGGAGAAAAAGAAACAAACAGTTCAGACAAAGCTCACAATGTTTATGAAAATAATAAACTACCCCGAGCACTGCCCCAGCTGCAATTATTAAACCAATTGTACTGTAGTATGCAATTATTTTGCATTATTAAAGTAAATATACTTTATTATATATAATATACCCAGGGAACAGTAATGACACAGGGCTAGAGACTAATAACGAGGACCTAATGAGCAGGAAAGGACAGGAGGACAGGCAACATCTGGTGGACATATGGAGCATGACAGACAAGGCATGACAATATGTAAGGTAATTTTTGCATAGGCCGAATTACGACCAAATCAAGTTACAACTGGTCGGTCGAAACCAATCATGGTCATAAGTCGACGACAACCTGTATGTTCTTGTTCCCTGAACTGCTCTCATTAGGGTTAGTAAATCATCTGTCTCTGTCTCACTGTGTGCACTGCATCTTCTTCTGTTACTCCAAACACCCACATGTCCTCCCCTGCCACATCCATAAACCTCCTTCATGGCTTTCCACCAGTAGCCTGCTGTCCAACAGTACTGGTGGCGGTTGTTGGTAACCCAGGCCTTGATCAATCCAGTATGGGAATCCATTTTATGATCTGCATATTTGATTTTACACAGGTTTTATGCTGGATGTTCTCCTGACGCAACCCTCCCCGTTTTATCCAGGCTTGGGACCGGAGTGTACACTGGCTTGTGCAACCCCAGTAGCTGGGTTATATGAACAGATATATACAGTCTTCAATGTGGTACATACTAGACTTTACAACTAAAAAGTTTCCAAACAGCACGCTTGAACCTGAGTTCAAATAACATTTATTTGTTTGAATAATAAATGTTTCATGCGATTAACACCATTGTGTGGAGGCAGAATGTAATTCTGCCTTTGTCCTTTCTGCATTTAAAAAGAGCCAAGAGGCTGCCTTTCCAACCCCTGGGAGAAGACCGTTCACCTGTATCCACAGCTGTGTTTAATGACATTAATGACGCACATCCAGGCATTGTTAAGACACAGCATTATGCACATTATGGAAAAGTTCAAGCAGTTGAATAGGAAAGTGCTATCATTTTTCATGTTAAATGACTCATGGGTTACTGGTTATCAGGACACCCATTACTTCCTCATTGTTTACTCATTCTTAAACATTCTCATTTTACTGTGCAGTTATCTGGATTCCTAGTGATTCCAGAAATTAATGCGTTTCATTCCTAAGCACTGGAGAGGCACTCCAGAGCATGTACACCAGCACAAGAGACACACATATTTCTCACACAAAGCACCTTGTCAGTGAGCCAGTCATTGTAAAGAAGTTTTGTACCTTCTGATTGCTTGTGAGAATCATGTGTCTTTCAGCACCCAGACTACAAGTGCATGTGCATCTCAAACAGGTCTTATAGCAGAATTCCTTCAGCAGCATTAAGGTCACATTGTGGCAAACAAAAAATGGCTTTGGTGTATTAATCCTCCTCAAGAAGCATTATCAGGCAATTCGCTGGCAGACATATTTGTCATTTTTAGGTAAGCTGTTTGCAAACCTTCATGAGTTACCTACACCACACAAAATAATTTCATATTGATTTCTGGCAAGCACTTGCTGACTGACATCCCTGTCTGTGATAAAGTAAGTGCCACAAGGGAATGACAGGTAGTGTTACAAATCAGTTGCAGTTTCAGCATCAGGGACCATTGCACCCTGCATGATGCTGATGTACTGATGCAAGAAGCTTCCACCAACACCCCAGAACAGAGACAGCTACCCTAAATCAATCACATGTTCAGTCTGTGTTTGAGTGCCCCCCTCACAGCCTTGTGTAGGATTGAAATTTAAGCAGTTTTGTTGATTATTAGTTGTTCTCAATGTCAACTTTGTTTAGCAGATAACAAAATACAGTGGAATAGTCTGCCAATTTGTTTTTAAACCAAGTTTCACGAGGATTTCTAAGGCACTATGAAAACCACCAGACCCAGCACATCATAATAACAGCATATCATGTGCAGTTCATTCAGTTCACCTTTTCTATTTACCTAACAACCATCCTGTCTGGTTAAATAGTCTCTGTTGTCATTTCTACTTTGCAAAGCATTCCCATCCTCTCTCAGGATGATTACTGAGCAGTTTGCTAATTCCTCATTTTAAGTTCCTGCAATTCGATCTCCTGTTCCTGGTTTCTGAACACTACTTTGTGTTCATTCTTTTTGTTACACGTACATCTTGGATTGCCCTACCTCAGCTTTTTGGCACCTGGATTTTAACAGCTTGACCAAATTTTTGGTACCCTGTTATTTGAATAATATACAGTATGTCACAGCTCTGCATTTAAATTCATGTTCAAATAACATGTAGTTATTTGTTCTTACATATGCCAGTGCATTTGTGGTATGTTTTAAGAACTTTTATATGATTTAAGTTTTTTATATATATTTTTTTTATTATAATAGTATCATTGCCGATATTCTACACAACCACAAAATGTACGTTCCCTGTATATTTTAATATACCGATATCAGTAGTATCTTTTAATTTACTACTTACAATTTCATATTTCACTTGAGTGATTTGCTGCCAGGTGCGATATGGCTGGGATGAGAATCAGCACCTCAAAATCAGATGCTTCAGTGATTCAATCTTGGGAAAGACTGGACTGTTCTTTTCAGGTCAAGGGAGAGGGACTGCCTCAAGTGGAGATGTTCAGGTAACATGGGGGCACAAGAGATGAGAAAATGGACCACGTGATTGACAGATAGATCAGATTATCATCAGTAGTTCAGGCATTACACCAGTCTGTCATGGTGAAGAGAGAGCTAAGTGTAAAAGCAAGAATCTCAATTTACTACTCAGTCTACATTCCGAACCTCACCTATGGTCATGACCTTTGGATAATGACCAAAATAAGAAGAGTAGCTGAAATGAGGTTTCTCTGCAGCATTGCTGGAGTTACTCTCTGAGAAAGAATAGAATAGAATAGAATAGAATAGAATAGAATAGAATAGAATTCAACTTTATTGTCATTACACATGTATAGATACAGGGTAAC
>JABJVR010008696.1:0-10441 GCA_025773905.1 Chitala chitala
CTCTCTCTCTCTCTCTCTCTCTCTCTCTCTCTCTCTCTCTCTCTCTCTCTCTCTCTCTCTCTCTCTCTCTCTCCATATCAGTGGTCACAAGGTGAATGTCATTCCAAGGCCCACTCAGTTCCAGTTCAGTGACTTGGACCCAGAACCAGTCAACAACACTTTGGTCTGGAGTTTAAGTGAACAATCCACAAAACACCATCAGTCTAACAAAGATCTTTCCCTGAGTTCAGTCTATGATTTTGCAGAGTGGTGTGTGTGGGTGCTGTACATCAGTGTCAGTCATAACATGAGACATATTGGCATTCTTTAAACTGACAGGAAGATCCAGAAAATACCTGTATTTTACTTCTGCCCTAAAGTTCAGGTAATTTCAGGCAGCACAAGGTTACCTTCACTCACAATGTAGCAGATGGCACACAGGGTCACGACACCAAGTACTTACGTCACGTTTGCATCGGACGCCTCGGCAACAGTGTCAGCATGTCAGCAGCTGTGTCACCCTGTGCAGGGAGCAGTGTTTGGTCACCCCCTAATGTGGCACCCCCCTAATGCGGCACCCCCTAATGTGGCAGCACTTTTAAGTGGCTAAGCTGTCTGTTCCAAAGTCACCTTCGTCTCTCCAGCTGCTGCACAGGTAATGAGCCTTCCTCTCCGACTCCAAACCCAACCAAGTATCCCCCCTCCCCCCAGAGCCATTTTATATCTCCAACTGTACAAACAGGACATGACACCCCAAGTCTTCTCCTCTTATCAGCCTGTTTGATCTGCAGGGCATGCAGAAGTTGCGACGTTACGGTCCTGCGTCCACTGCCTTTGCCAAAGACCAGTGCGGCACAAATACCCGTAACCGAAGCATTCCGCCACATCTTGCTTTTGGTTACGAAAATCCATCCTACTTTGAACTACATAAATTCATCATAAAAGCCGCCTGTCTTTACATTGCTCTTAGCATTAACATAGCCATAAATCTTTCCTCCTGCAGGGCTGTGTAGCTGTTGATTGGTAACTAAAGGGCAGATGTTGCAGAATTTGCACTAACAATCTAGGCTTAATTCTTCTCATGCATAAAAATGTGAAACAGACATCATTGCATTTGCTTTCAAAGACAGTTAGCCCAAGTATTGTTCACAAAATCATATCAGGTATGTTCTCTGTACCTGTAACGCCTTTGTTGATGTCTAATTACAGATTTCAAAAACACCTTGAAGAAAGAATGAAGGGTGTAAGCACTGAACCGTGAACGTTACACAGGTTAATTTATGAAATGTTAAATAACCCATGTAGGGGTGTGATAATGGCTTCTATTTAGAGATATACACCTGTCACAGTAATTTAGTAACTCTTACTGTCCTTGTAGACCTTATTAATCTCTTCCTGGGGCAACTGTTTTGAGGCCATGGAAATATTGGCTGTAATCAGTGCATCGCCATAATACATATTATTATTATTGCTGGGTGCTGGGAGTGTTTTATGGACTACTTCTAACAGCAACACTGCAAGGTAAAACATGCAAACTACACAAACCTTAGAAACAGGAAAAACTCAATTTTGTTATTACTGCCACAGTCAATAATTACTGCTGAATTATTTTCCACTTTGCTGAAATTAAAAACTGTGGATCAGCCTGTAAATGTAGAACAAAGAAAGTGTTAAGCTTCGACATTAAGCTCATTATTCTGATTAATTTGACGTGTGAAATGCAGAAAAACCTGTTCAATTCTACTTGGGCCGTTTGTTGTTTTGAAGTCACAGTAAGAGTTTGTCCGGAGTTAACAGACTGTTTGTGGAAGGAACTAAAAACAGTTTTGAATAAAAAGCTGGCTAACTGTAGGAATATTTCTGTGGGTGAGTGTGCAAGTGTTTGTGTATGTGTGCGCGTGCATGTGCGCATATGTGTCTATTGTGAGCGTGCACGTGTGGAAATGTGTGTCTGTGTCCATGCATGTGTAACAGATGTGAAAGTGTTGCTGTGCGAATCCCACGGTAGTCATGACAAGGACACGATTAGTCCCCCCAGAGGGAGACTTGGGTCTTTAGCTCAGGACAAGAACGCAATTAGTCCCCCAAGTGGGAGACCTGGGTTTTTAGCTCAGAGTGCTAATTGTCTTGTCTGGTAACTCTGTGTGGGCTTCAAGGTTGAGTCCTGGTTGCTCCCGTGACACGTGTGCGTGTGTGTGTGTGTGTGTGTGTTTCTAGATTATATGAACTGAGACACAATCAAGTGAAACTCGTTCTGCATTCTGAAGAGGTAGGTGCAACATCACAGAAGCCTTTTGCATAAAATGGTTCCTTTCACTCTTAATCCTAATAACCACAGTGACCAGGCTGGGAGTGCAGGGTCGGGATGGTGCCATTCCTCTGTCCACTTCCTACAGTATGTTAATTATCTCATTAGGTCTCTATCTCAACTGGAAGTCAAAACTTGGCTGTAAAAGCTGAGCTGTTTTGGCCCTTTAGGGCAGTAATTGCTCACTAATGGCTGACAGACTAATGCAGGGCCTTTCTTGCCAGACTCGAGAATTGATATTGTAATTTCTTTCAAACCGTGAATTGTACATTTGCATCAAGGTCTTGCTTGTGGGTACAAATTAGCTAGGAGGAAAATAATAAAAACATAACTATGTTTTCTAAAGTGGTGCCTGCTGTATGCAGAAGACGTCCCAGTAGAACAGGGTCAGGCGTGCCGCTTAGGGTTTCATGGGTTGTTCAACTCCCTGCAAACTCGAAAGGAATTTAAAACGTGGAACTGAGGATTTGGCACGGGTCATTATGGTATTATGGCTTACATAATTGATTAAATTATGTGGGGAGGTGCATTCCTTAACCTGAACTTTGCTGCAGGCTGTTCACTTTGTGTTGGTTCGCCTCGCCGCCATTACTAAAGACCATGGGGACTCCGTGTTGCTATAGCAGCAAGCATCCCAGTATAGCTGATGAGCAGAGCAGTTAATTTTCTTAATGGACCAGCCTAATGCAACATAATATGCACCCGAATTCATTTTGTGTGTTGAACGCAGGGTTGTCATCGAAGTGTCGCTCCTGATGGAACGATGACCTCAGCCAAATTATCCTCTCTGAGTTGATTGAGAAAGACAGTTTCATTACTTAGCATTTTGTCCTCTTAATGAATGAAAATCATCAGTGTCGCTGCTTTTCATCCATTTTTATCTAATTAATACACTTCAGAATTAACAATTTGTGTCTTAAATTTATTCTGAAGTTTCTTCATTGCCATGACATCTGGGACTATGGCCAAAGGAAGTTTGTGTGTCATGGCACGTTACCTGTAAGTGTCCGTGATGTTATAGTTGGTTTCGGAGATGACTGGCACATTGTGAGTTCACTGACCTATAGGGATGTAGCTACCTCTAACACAGATTGAAAGGACCGTCACGTTATTCCTCAAGGAAACTGATACGACGGCTATCAAAATAATCTTACTTTAAAGGGTCTTCTCAAAAAGCTGCCTTTCATAATTTTCCAAAGCCCCCTGAAACTGCACCATTTTAAACGATGACATGTAAATGACGTTCTAACTGAAAAGGAATGTAGCTGATTCGGTTGTATTTTTTCAGATTCCTGTTTGTGCTCTCAAACGTTCTGCTCTCTCGGTGTTTGTATGAATGTCTAACAGACAGCACCTGATGCACCAACAAGTAAGAACTCCTGTACGTGCCTTAAACAGTTTATCGATTTATTCTGTCACAGAGACACGGATAGCCGAACGGTCGCTATTTGTTCTGTGCGTTCCTCTGTTGATAAAAGACGTGTTCAATGTACGGTGCCTTTAATGCGAACCTAATGTGAGTAATTTGTAAGCTTCCTATAGGCAGGACTGACCATTAACCTGACACGTCGCTTTGTCTGTGCAGAGGAGGACGGCCTGGTACAGCTTATTGACCTCAGTGTACACATATAAATCCATCTATTTTCCATATTCGGTGTGGGGTCGTGGAGAGCCTGGAGCACGGGGGGGGCCAGAGCACCAACCCATCACAGAGCACAATCGCACACACACACACGCACACACACACACACACACACACACACACGCACGCACACAAACTGCAGGCAATTTGGAAACAAGAACAGTTTGCGATGCGTGTCTTTGGACTGCGTGATGAAATGAAAACACCCAGAATAAACCAACAAAGCCCAACAGGAACATGCAAACCCCACATACAGAGCAGAGGCAAGATCTGAAGCCACAACCCTGGAGATGTGATGCTCCAGCTCCATCCACTGAGCCTCTGAACCCCTCTACATACATCTACATAAATGTAAATCATAAACAAACTAACAGTCAGAAAAGCAACCGCTATGTAACTCTGTCACATTACTGTATATATATGATGAAAATTGGTTTTATGTACAGTATATCTGTATTAGAAGTGTTTTTGTATTGATATGTTCATTTTTACCGTACTTTATCATCATTTGCATAATTTGGGTTGTGTTTAGTCTGTTACAGGGAAATTTAAGAAGGTCTGTATGTATTAATAGAATGCCCAGGAATAATGACCATGTCAGTAAACTGCTATAATTTCATTCTGCAGCAGCGTGTCACGTTGGCGCTCCTGAATAATACAGGAATCTTACAGAAAAGCAAGACCATTAAAACCTTCAGTGCAGCATTTGTCCGTACATGAATATCGGACCTGAACTTACAGAAAATAACAGAATGTCGTGGGCACGGCAGAACTGTTTGATGAGACGCTTTAAGCTTGTTATCTGCGCCTTCCTTTCGTTCGCAGGCTTGAACATTTTGTATGAGTCTGTCATGTTACTGAGTGACAGAATGTGTTCTGTTCCTGGGGGGGGGGATAATGACAGGCAGTGAACGGCACCGCGATGTGACTTTTATCCATGTGCGTGCAGCGTGCTGTGAGTGCGTCGCTTCCCTCTCTTGAATTAACGCTGCTCAATGGCTGGATTTCCAATAGGTTTGTAATGGGTTTGCTTGATTATTGCTGTAATTTCTCCGTGCGGTGTAAAGGCAGAAGACTGGGAAAGCCATTAGGAGCGCATACCCAAAGTCGGTAACTGCGAGCTGCCGAATCCGTCCCGCAACGCTCTGGTGGTTCTGCACGAACTCGCGTCTCACCCAAACGCCGCAAAGCCGCCGCTGTTGCGTGTAGTTGCGTGTCCGTGTCCGATTAGGGCTGGCTTCATTACATCACCATGCAGACACGAGCCCCATGCCTTCTAATGAATATCCAGCCAGCTCTAACACTCGTAATTCTTCCTCGCTGTTGAACTTGCGCAAGTTTGCCTTATCTTAATTGGCTCCATAAGATCTAAAAATGTGCTGCTGTACATAGAAATACTGCAACGATTCTGAGTCAGTTACACTCCAAATGTGCATTTAAAATATTTAGGAGAAAAGACTGTTCAGTGATCTAAAACACATCGCATGTGTTCCGCTATGAGGGTCGTTTACATTATTCTCTTGATCATTATTAATCGATGTATATAAACGAGGAATAACAATCTAAATTAAGGACAGGCCAGATTTTTATTTTGTATTATTTTGCATCTTCTGTTCATTTTACTAAAGGCTGTATTCATGGAACACGTGTATGATTTGTTTTTCTATAGATATATATACATTTCATATTAAAAACAAATGATAAATGCGATTTTTACAACAGTAAGTAATCAGATAATGACCTGGTAAATAGCGCTGTGAGCTCCGCTAATGATCTGTCCTTTGACCTGTTCATCAGTGAGATGCATTTAGCGCATTGACAATGAGCATGCGCAATATGCCTGGCCACCACTACAGATTTAGGGCTCGTGAAAGATATGTTAGATGGTGTATTAAAATGTTGTACCCCTGTCAGTCACGAGCTCTTGGAATCGTCCTTGGTTTTCACCCTACTGTACGGCACCCCTGGGCATATGCGGTGTTCGAGACTGAAGTCATTTATGTCTGTTATTGTGGTGTAATGCTGTACCGAGATGTTCTCAGCGATTAGAAAGTGAGTGGTTGATTTGTCTGAAACTTCATGACCAGCCTGCACGAGACATGCCCACAGAACAATATAAACATGTAAACACCTGTAAAGAGAGACACACTTAACGCAATGTCAGAGTCAGAATCAGTGAAATAAGTCACGTGCTCTACACCGACTACAGTGCAGTGGGGTCAAGTAAGATGTCACCACTGACAATGTGGTTAATGAAGACAGAACAGCAGAGAGCTTTCCAGTTACAGGAGTCCAATTAATGGTGCTGCTGGCTTGTTCTTGGGTCATCTTTAGTGCATGCAGCCAATGTGTGCATTTCTGCAAATGTATAAACATCATATATGATTAATGTGTTCATTTCTGTCTGGTCTGAAGGAAATCGCCATACACAGCTGCTCATCTTTTCTTCTTTGTTTTTGTTTTCCATTTTCATGCATTTTTAATCCCACCATCTGCATTTCTTCATCTACAGAATTAATATGTTATTTATTAGAGTTCCATAATAAAATGCGCTCTTCCTTTAACTTGCTTCACAGGAAGTCTCAGCATTCGGCGGCATTCGGCAGATAAATGTTATTACTATCAGTGCCGCATTCTCGCTTCTGCTTTACCCCCAACAGATTTGCAAGTTTCATACGTCTTTGTAGGAAGGCAGAAAATTCTAGGTTAAGTACATCTCCCAAAGGTACAAGAGCCGGACCAATATTGGGAGAGCCGGACCAATATTGGGAGTTATGACAGCATCCTTCAGGTTAGGTCCATAACTTCTTGCCCTATGCTACCTGCTGCCCAGGATGTCTTTGCTGTACTTGATGCCTATATAAGTACCCCCTGCCCTGAGGACTGGGTGATTGCTGATCTTGGCCTGGGTTGCCCTAATGTCATTTGTGTGGGCGTGTTTGTTAACAAACCTGAGTTACAGTCATGAAAAAAATCAACAGACGTCGGTGGACATCTGGCCGAACAACACTGTCCCCTCCACCTTACTGCTGCTATTAAGTAACCCACTCACCTCTGCCGCAATTCAGTTATCTGAGCAAATAGCTTTTGTTCGCTAAAGCTCTTGTCCCTCGCTCCGCTAAAGCGAAAACCAATTCTGAAATGCCTGCAGAAATAATGGAAAATTGCATAGGTTCTGGGGTTAATTAGGAAGCTGTCATACTTAATAGCACATGACGGAGAGCAGTGTAAAATTACAAACAGGAAAGCGCGTCAGATCGCTGCTGAAATGCTTCTCTACCTACCAACTTCTAAGAGAATCAGGAGGAGTACGGGCTAGCTACTCCTGTAGGTGAAATCGTTTTGTTGAGAGGGAGGGGTTAAGAATGAAGGGGTGGGGTTAGGAGGCTGGGTCTGCAAGGGAATCAAGTTTAGGTGTCTTGTAGGATTTTGAGCTGACTTTTAGTTAGGGATAGGAAGGATTGTGAATATCTCACACTGGGAGATCACTACGAAATTACAACACTGCGAGATCAAACCATGCATGATAATATGCGGACTCTACACTTTTTTGTTTCTCAAGTGTGTACGGTATATCTGTGTGTGTGTGTGTGTGTGTGTGTGTGTGTGTGGGGTTTATAATATCATTAGTATTATAAAAAAGTATTTAAATTTTAATTACTTTCAGTTTCTCTGTATGCCCACAAAGTTAAATTAGTCCGACAAAATGAATTTCTGCGTTGTTCTGTTGTGCCTTGTGCTCTGTATTCCTGAACTGTCATTGTTCAGTATGTATGAGCAAGCATGCTGTTATCCAAGCATTTTCTGTACTGCACTCCAAGCTAAGGGCTTCGGTGGGGGCGATTAAACCCACCCCCCCCACTGTGGGCCTGGCCCTAGTACTGATTAATTAGCTGAGCGCTGCCTTAGTGAGAGCACCTCTTAGCTCCTCGGCTCAGCCACCCAGTCACCCTGCCCTGCCCTCTGCTCAGCAGCATAACTGTGAGCCTATCACAGCACAGCAGAGTAACTGTAAGCCTATCACAAAGCAGCAGCCTTGCCCCACACTGGTCTGTTGCCGCTTTCTGCACTGGAGGTTATACAAATGCTTCAGAAATGGTTTAGCCCTGAAGTTCTGGAGTCATAGAGAACAACGGCACCAAAGAGGTGGGCGTGATCCGGACTAACAACGTGCGCAGGCTCCACATTGCTGGCCAATGACGTCAGGTGAACGTTGTGCGATCAAAAGTCATTGAGGGTGACCGTGTACGCAGCGGAGTTTGACCACGATGGAGCTTACTGTAGGTGAAATCTGAACGCTTTTCACCACTTTCTCATCTGGCCAGTGTGGAGGGGTGGGGTGCACAGATGGCTGGATTTGTGGGGTGCTGTGAGACAGCGGGATTTACACTCACATTCCTGGAACCCTGCAATGGTCCCAGTGAGATGCAGGAGTCGCTCTCAGTGCCAAGGCCTGGCTAAGCATATTTTTTACAACCCAGTGGCTGGAGGTGGCAAGATTGAGAACCGTTCAGCCCGCTATCTCTGCAAGGGCTACAGAAGTTTCTGAGACAGAAGTTTCTCTGGTGATTTTTCAGTGTCTCTTATCACCTTCCTTAATAACACTGGGATATAAGTGAACGTCATGTCCTTCTCACATGGTACACAGAAAATGATAGGTGGTTTTTTGGCTGTGGATCAGAGCATAGAAGCATACGTTTTATTGCTGGGGTATCTAATAATGTGTGTTAACGACCATACAGTAGCAAAGTGGGTCAAGAAGCAATTTATTCATACAAAATGTAAAAATGTTACCAACTTCTTTGCCACAGTTGAATTTCATCTGCCTGCTGTCATTTTGATGTCAGACAAAGGTGTTGATGATACAACACAAAGCAGAGACTGCAAAATCATTTATGTAGTGAACAGCATAGATAATTGCAGTAGTTACATGGCGCCATCCAGTGGTTAATCACAATACAGCATTCTTATTTCTCTAATTACTAGGCTCAAGAGGAACATCAATTTCATATGAAACCTTTCCTCAGCAAGACCTGTTGTGTTTTCCATGGTAGGAAAACATGAGAGGAGGTTTCATGGTGAGATTCTTGGCCTTTTTTATCAGATTTTTTACCCTCTCTTGTCTCTGCATTGCAGGTATGGCGACATGGTCCCCAAGACAATCGTGGGGAAGATTTTTGGATCAATCTGCTCCTTGAGTGGGGTGCTGGTCATTGCCCTGCCTGTCCCGGTCATTGTGTCCAATTTCAGCCGTATATACCATCAGAGCCAGCGTGCTGAGAAGCGCCGGGCCCAGAAGGTACCCCAAAAAAATTCTTTCTTGTCCCAGCTGTCAAACCAGCAGGCTGGCACTGTGGCCAGAATTTTAAATGGTTTTAAAAGGCCTCTGTGCATAGTCGTTATCCTGCAATAGAGATTGAGATAACTGTTAATAGCTATCATGTGGTGCTTTGTGGATACGGCAACACAACTGCCCAGAACCACACAAATGAACCTTGAAAAACCAGTGGAGATGGATCACACGCTAACACTGAGGCAGCCTGTGTTACACTAGCTTATGAGTATATGAAACACACTCTAAGTGTATCTGTGTGTGTGTGTGTGTGTGTGTGTGTGTATGTGGGGGAAGTGTGTGCGTTCAGTGAGTTGGTGCGGTATGTAAACAGTCCATGAAGCATTTCTCTTTGGGGACACATGAAATGTGATATACAGAAGTACAGTCCAGCCTGTCTGACCATAAAGCCCTGGGTAATTACTGCTGAGACATCTCTATGAGAGGAGTTATATGCAGGAATGTGCCAGATGACACGGCCCTACTCTTATGTTTTGTGGAGAGGGAGCTGTGGGTCAGCCAAAGATGGCTGCTTTCTTCCAGTCCCCCCCCAACCCCCGCAAGAATTTATTTCTGAAGCGACAAAATATCACATGATAACTCATTGCTGGCTCCCAGCTCTTAATTTAGAACATTTAGTCCCTGCGACAAACTGTAGGTCCCTTGAGAAAACGATGGCTACATCCACTCCAGCAATTCAGAGGCAAAATCTGCAAAACCAGTATGCAGCAAGTTCCCAAAAACAACAGTCTGTTTTTTCAGTTAACTGGGAGACGTCTCTAAAGGAACAGGAGTGCTTAAATGAAGGAGAAGATAAAATATGGAAGCAGTAATGTAAAGGAGGAAGAAAATGCCCTGATATGACCACTGAGTAATTTCACCTTTTATATAAAGATTTTTTTTTGTTGTTGTTGTAATTGACATCCAAGCATAGACATGAGCAAGCAGGAAAACACCAAAAAATAACATGTTGCACGTGTGGCCGTCCCTGGGCTAGTGAGTGTGCATTTATGAGTGTGAACATGTGCTTGTACACACAGACATGTTTATATGTGTGTGTGTGTGTGTGTGTGTGTGTGTGTGTGTGTGTGTGTGTGTGTGCGCGCGCGCGCGCGTACATGCGCATCTACGTGTGAAAGCTTTACCCAAAGTAAAACTGAATTTTAAAGTGTGGCTTTTG
>JABJVR010008698.1:0-10439 GCA_025773905.1 Chitala chitala
ATTAAAATGTATATATTGTAAATAATATTTCAGTTCTTGCATTTTTTTGCCATACCTACATTGATGAGGACATACATTGTCAAGGCTACTGTTTGTCACAAAACTAATTAGCAAATGTGATGTATTTTGCTGTTATATGTTGCTTTTATTTTCAAGCACTCCTCACCTGAAAGTGTCTCTATAGTATCCGTAACTGTTACAAATATGAAATTATCCCAGTATGTTATGGTGGGAGCCAATGACAATGCTCTGCTTCAAAACCTCCTATTGGTCAGTCTTACCTAAGGACATTATTATTGCAGCAAATCTGATTAAACATCCCTAATTCAACCTACTGGGATGACCTGTCTATTGTTTAAGGTGGAAAACTTCATATTTTAATAAGTATAAAAGCCACTCTAATGTATTAAGGCAAAAATGAGAACTGAGTTGTGTCTTTTCAGTGGAACAGGTTTTATCTTAATTCAAAAAGCATGAAAAGGAAGCAAAGCGCATTGCGTTAGGGGGAAACAGAAAAGCAGAAGCATATAACCACTAAGAGGCAATGGGAAAAAAGTCAAAATACACATCTTAGAAGGGAGAACTGCTGTTCAATTACAGAAAACAACTGAAACTAAAAACAGTACCTGGCAGTGGTGTGGGTGTGCACTGACATATGGAAAATCCCCAGACATGTCAAAACGTGAAATATTAAGAAATATAAAGTCACACAATGACAAGTCACTTCCTCAGATTCTCTGTTGTGTGTTATAGTCTGGGATGTAGTTTTGGGAAGTGTTTATTTAATCCAATATAACAAAAAAAATGTGTAGGAGCAAAGTATAGTGTGTATATATTTAGACTGCACTCAACACTGGGGTTATGCCTGTGGCTGAGTCTCTTTGGCAATAGCTATTTTCACTAAACACAGTGAGTCATGCAATGTTAACTGTATCGTGTCAGTGAAAAGATGTATCCAAACCTCTTTGACTTGAGAACTTGGGGCAGTATGATGGCTCAGCATGTTATGTTGGTGTTTCACTCCTCCTGGGTCATGACTTCCGTTGGCCATGCCAGTAGTGTGGAGGTGAAATGTTTTTATCCACACTTTCATGACTTCATAAATACATGCTGTTCATCTTATTTTGCAATTCTAAGAAATGCCCGTAATGCAAGTTTGATTAAATAATGGAGTGTTTTGCATTGGGTTGGTGTCCCTTCCAAGGAGAAGCCTGTCTCGTGTCCTGTTGCCTGCAATGGTCATAAGGGTCCATTCAGCATCAAACTCCATAACAAATTCTACAAATGAACAAACTTGATGACTGACCATGAGACCTGCACGTAAGAGTTCTTTGTGGATGGTAAACATTTCAGATGATCACCAGACCAAAAATGATTAAAAAAACATGATGGGACAATCTGGAAAGGGTTAAATTGTGCAAATCATAAAAGTACCAGCAGAAGTAGAACATCCTTATATGGCTTTCAGGCATGCCTGTTCTGCAAATTTTCAAAAGGCATGCTAAAATAATCCACAAGCCTTCAGAGCACATGTCACTGACCTCGTGCCTGGAGACAGAGGCTCAGCTGGTCTTACACACTATGTGATCAGCTGTTTGGGAGGAACTGACACCAAACCAATTATCACTGTAGGCTATTCAACCATATTGTTCCTGCTCTCCCACCTCTCATTACAGAATTCATTTCATTTTACAAAAATGATAATTGTTTTGCTCTAAATTTCAATAACAAAATGACATCACTTAAGGCAGATAGCACTTAGATGTACTGTTTATAAAAGCAGACCTACAGCTTCAAATTGCTTGCACAAAAGTTATTTTTGGCTAATGCTGAAACCAACTAATTAACCATTAATCTGCACTGTTTTGTTATGTCTTTGGGTATACAAAATGTTTTTAAATTACAATAATTTTTCCTATCCACTGTAAAGTGCCTTGGGGCAACTCTGTTGTAAAAGACATTATGGTATGTAAAAATAAATTGATTTAATTTCATTGAAATTATTTTTGCAAAGAAAGACATATCCAGTTAACACGTTTAGTAAATTCATAATAATCCATGACGGTGACGACTATCAAACGGTCTGTTTTGTTGTGGACCCAGGATTCTACATATTTACAAAGGTATGAGTAGCGAATATCTCAATGTCTAAGTAAGACGCACACTATTGCTCTCTGGTGGCCATAGCTGGGAAAGGAACACAAAGAACAGCCAGTTTGTAAACCCGAAGCTGCAAATTTGTTACGGGTGAAACCAGGATGCACTTTTTGGTGCTAAACTAACTGCTTGAAGTCACATTAAGTATGACAAATGAGAATGAAAGGCTGAACAGTCAGAAAGGCAGCAGCTGTTTAGTTTGTTCTAGATTCAAGAGCAGTTTCTACACAAGGGGTAGCCAACCACGGTCCCGGAGAGCCTCAGTGAGTGCAGATTTTGGCCAATTCAGTCAATTTCATTTGACCACTCTCTATTAAATATCAATTACATCATTGCTTATCCACATTCTTTGTGATAATTTGTCTGTGCTTAGTTGTTTTAAATTACTATTTTAATTAACACAACCAACTCATTTAAACCACTTCTGTTCAGGGTGTCCTCAGTCTCATGCCCTAAGCTGCCTGGGATAGGCTCCAGACCACCTTGGAACTTACATGGTTTGGTAATTGATGGATGTATAAAATGGATGGATGGATAAAATCAATTTCCGTTCTTAGACATTCTATGAATATGACTTGGACGTGTCAAACCTTCAGAAATAGCTTTCCAAAGGCTTCGTTCATAGAACAATGGTTTTGCATAAAACAGCCAAACAGGGTTGTATGTGCTTGACGACATTAAATCTTACATTTCCCTATTCTTCCTTTCACCCATTTAACAACTTCTCATAAAAGTTGACATTGCACAATTTTTCCTATGAGCACTTATTTTGCCTTAAGATAAAGTCAGCCAGAGTTGCATTGCTAAACTGCTTCTTTTGTGCAGCATGTACTTGTGAGTGTTGCTGCGTTAGAGTATGTGTGCATCACATGTTTCCAAACCTGCTAGCCATTTGCTGTTCTTTTGTACCTGATAGCAGTACGTGGTCCCCGTGCAGAATGTGTCCAGAATGTCGAGTTTAAGTATCCCTTCACGTTAAAATTACGTTCATCTATTTGAAACATTTTTTTTACATTAACATGCACCTGAATCATCACTGGTGAGGTATGGTACATGTTAAAATTAGACCTAAATGGCAGGGTCTCTGCATGCCTGTCTGCACAGGCCGTCCCCTGAGTCTGGGTACTGGTCCAATTCAACCTTCAAGCCTGCAGGCCCATGCTGACCCGGTTCTTGATATCCCTCAGGGTGCATATGGACAGATGTTACAAGCACAGAATGACCAGGAGGAGGCAGCAGTAGTGAGAGGTGAAAGTTTGGAAAACACAATGAAATAACATGCTGCAGAAATAACACCAACGGATTTAAAAGGGGACACCAGATGATTCTTAAAGCACCACCAGAAGTCAGCACATGCTTAGCAGCACAGTAGACAGAGGGGGTGGATATAAGCAGAAATAAAGATATGGGAAAAAGTATAGTGGACACATTGAGGAGCGAACACACAGAGGTGGGTATGTGGAGTGAGACAATGTAGAAAAGCAGACATGAAGGAGAAATGACAACGACAGTCTGAGGGCAAGAAAAGGAAGAGATGTGGGGGACAAAATGTTGTATGGGGACAACAGTGGGAGGAGAGGAGATTAAATGTTTAACTTGAGCATCTCAACCAGACAAGCAGAGGCTGAGGAAATGCGGATTAACAGGGGTATTGAGCAGCATAGATTAGGTAGAGGTGTTTTTGGAGGTTTAGGTGATAATCCCATACTTCAGGTGGGTTTGAATGGGAAAAGCTGAGAGCAGAGGATGGCTAAACATCAGTAGCCTAAGTTTATAAGAGGAAATCGATAATATGATTTATGCAGCTGGAATGGTTAGAGTTGTGGGAGAATATGTACAAGTCAAGACATGTACATTAACGTAGACTACAATTTCTTTTTTTAAAGATAAAGTAGGTTCTCAATAAGGAACTAGAAGGGCACAAAAATATTGTTGTGCTGGACATGGCAGTATAGTTGTGACTAAAAGGTTTGGGTATTAGCTGTGCTACCTGTGCTCACATAGATACTCTAATTATGTGCTGCCTGTTCATTTAAAATTCTGGCAGGACAGTGAATATTTCAAGCACGCTGATCCACTGAGTCAGTAAAACATTGGGTATAGAGCTCTGAGGTCCCAGGTCTGTGGTTGCAGCTGAGAAGCAGGGATGTTTCAACCAAATCTGGAATTCACTGCCTCTACTAAATGGCTGCCGCACTTGCTAGACCACCCCTTGTCATACTCCTATATCTGGCAATGCTCTTTGAGCACAGGCTGAGGGGGCAGCCTATCATAATCCCTGTGAAGAAACGAGTAGGAAAATGCTATCAGAGATACGAGCCCCGAGACGCTGTTTTTTTGTAATTTACAGCTCAAGGCTGCTGCCATGGAGTAATGACTGGGGTGAGTTAATTCAGTCCTGGGTAGAGTGCATGTGCCGTGAGCAGCAGCATGACTACCTGAATCTTCACCACGCACTTTGCAGCTTGTTCACTGGGTGTCCCTTATTTTGAATGCCGTTGGACATGTGTTCACTTGAGCACTTTGTTTGCTGCCACGTATATGTGCTTCTTCTTGTCTGTCCGTGTATGTCTGCGTTGGAGCGATTGCATAAGCACTTGTATGTGTGTGCATGAGTAAGCAGGGCTTTATATTTAGCCTGGGAGCCCTTGGAACAGAGATTACAGCTACTAAGAGGTCAGATGATCTAGGTAGAGGTGTAGGGACGATTCCTGGGTCATATACCTTGTCCCCATCCCAAAACACATCCACACACACATCACACTTTCACAAACCACAAATATGTGATTTACAATCCAACACCACATCATGAAAGTGCTGTGAAGGTTATTGTTTAACAAAAACATTAGAAGTTCATATCATACTGGCCTGCAACTGGACGACTGAGTAAAGACCTTTAAACTGAATTCCTTCACTAATTATGAGAGAGAACAAATAAAAAATACATAAAGGACATTTTGATTTGGCGAAAAATGTTTTCAAAGCAAAATAAACTATAAAATAAATTATGTCTTGAATATCAAAGCCTACAATTAATATGTATGGTATTACTGTCCATTGCTGTCAGCCAGGCAGATATCTCATTGTATAAATTGTGCTACTGACCATGGATTGAACCGACAGTCGCATTATCAGCACTTACCAGGTAAGAGGATAAACCTACTGGCCTGAACAGACACAACCTTAACACAGGACACCAGCTGATCTTCTTTTTTTTGTGACTCAAGGGAAAGATGTCTGCTACATCAAACATGCATAACTACACTATTTCTAAGTCAGAAATAAAAAAGAATAATAGAAAGGGTATCAGTCAATGGAATATTACAGTACTTAAGCTTATTGCTACTCTTTTAGAAAATATAGCTTTTAATTAGTGAGGCTTTCTTTGAATTTACAAACAGGTTTTATACGTAATTATCTGTATTTCTGTAAATTAAGTATTGAAACCGACCAATATCACTGCTGATGTTGCTATAGAAATACAGTAGTCATGAGCTTAGTTACCCAAAGGTTTATGACTTTCCAAGGCATTGTTGTAAAACACCTTTTTGTTAGGCTGTAATGGGCTGACTGTTGCTAGGCAACAGGTTTCCCCTTCCCAACCATCCCAAGAGACCTTGAAACATCGAGGGAGCAATGCTGGTGAGATCTCTGTCTGGATGAGGACAGCCATCTGTCACTGGGGTTACAAGCAGACAAGCAAACATGAACATACACACAGAAAACACAGTTCTCACATTACACTTCAATTCTACCATAAAGAATTTTAAATTCCTGCCTTTAGCACTGCCTTTTACTGACGCGGCTTGATCTAGCACTCAAGCCGTAAAATTGTATTACGTTTCTATCGTGCAGGGTGTTTTTAATGCTTCAGTGATGACACTGCTCCAAAAGCCCACATTGTCCCCTCATCATGTTTCTGATCATCATCTTTTCATCTACTCAAGTAAAAACAGCACATCAATTCCAATAAATATTATTCTTGTTGCTATCTAAAATACAGTTTTAGTGCATCATCCAACAATTACTTGCAGGTAAGTGTCGTTAAAAAAATCAATGAATTGCGGGAAACAATAAATGCGGTTTAAAGCCAATCAGGAAGTCCTCTCTGAAGTGTAGAATGTAGCATTGCATTAGCAGGGCAGACACTGGCTACTTTACTTCTTTATGTGACCTTTCAAGATAACAACAGATGTCAGACTCCAGGCTCACAGCACACATTATGGTCACTAAAATGATGTTTCCAGCCATCTCTTCATATTTTTGGCAGCCCCAGGCAAAGGTATAGTTGGACGTTCATCAGTATAAAACATGTTCTTGAGTGTTGCTCCTTCAATAAAGGGTTTTCAAAACTGTCAGGAAGTAAATAAAAAACTGGCAGGAAGTCATTTAAACCAATTACATGTAATGCTGTAATTACCTATATTAAATGACGTTCACCCCATTGAAGACTGAACTGCTTTCTCAGGGGTTTTTCTGCTTACTGTAAGGGTAGATGCAGGATTAAAGCCTATGTGAAAGAACACATTGATGAACACAGACACACCACCTGCCATTCATTTAACTACTGTGCCACAGCCAGAACTGTCTTACCAGGACACGTGTGACACACCAAGAGAGTTACTAGAGCAGTTGTTACTGATATTGGTATTCTCTTTGCAGGAACTGAAAAATTGCATATATAGGCAGTGCCAGTCCTTAAGATGCTAAACAGTATATCACAATAATTGGAAATTACAGTGACGGTACTGTGTACAGCACACTAAAAGAGCAGAAAAACGGAAATAAGTTGTGACTGGCGGAAGGTCTCCTGAACAACTTTGGTCTCAGAGCTCCCCGCTTCAGATTTTAAACCAAGATAAACACTGTAATGAGAAGCCTGGGTTAATTATGACAGCATTCCCATGAGAACATGTTCTTTAAAAAGGACATAAAATCAACAAAAGCTCTGAGGACTCCACAGCAGTGGTAAACCTTGCTGTTTCTTTTCCTTCTGTGCCACCCTAAAAAAATCAAATTTCTCCAACGTAAAGGTCACTTGTGAATTTTTGCATTTAAATGTTTTAGTTGTATGAATTGTTGATATTGAGTTTTGGTGGCAGCTGAGAAAGAAATACAAAGTTTAAAATGATACAAGCCATTACAAACCTTTAAACTGGAGAGATCTGAAAGTTTTTATAGTAACTTGATATATAGTAACTTAACGAAACGCTTGGATAATGCATCCATCTGCCTAAAATTTGAATTTCATTCCAGATTGTGTACGCAGCTGTTAACCTCCCCACTTAATGTGTTTGGGCTTGTGACAAATGAGTGTGACAGCTCTGAGCATGCAGGAAACCGACGTGTTACACTTCCTGTCTGCAAACCTCTGCTGTTTGTGGGACTAATCAACAAAACTTAAACTGCAGCACAGCATCATTTGGTAGAGCATGTTACCTAAATCGATAAATATTTTAAATGCATTTTAAAATGTTAGACATAAAAAACAGCTTACACTTGAATCTCTGTTGGAAGTGTTCACAAATATTTTAATAGCACTGAGAGAAACCGTTGACACTCAAAATAACAGTACTCCTCTTAGGAGAGAAGAAACCACCTCAGTTTGTGATACAGTGGGTACCAGACAGGCCTTACAGTTGGGTCCTGTGGGTTCCCTGCTCTGACAGAGGGAGCAGCAGCTCTGCTAACGTTTGGCTTTCCCAGAAAGTACATGGGGCCCACACAGCCATGCAAAACCACAACTGCAGAAATCGGGCCTGCCTGCTCCCTTCATGCCTTGAAGTATGTGTTTTTCTCTGACCACTTTGGTTTCGGCTGGTTGTCTAACAATAACCATGTTTTGCATATAACATTTGCTTGCAATCCAATCAAAGCTCTGCATAAACAAAATGTTACTGGGCAGTACTTAAGATACACATTCTGTTACCATAGTCAGAACTTGTATTTAACTCCTTATAAAATGCCGCTACCCTGCCCTGAAGAGATAAGAGATAGCATAACAGGTTGCTTTCAATGCTTTTTTACTTAAAAGAACAAATCAAGAACAGAATTGAAAGCCGGGACAGAAGACTGTTTTTCAATCTGACTGGCAATGACCCACATAATGAGCTTTAATGCATTCAGTTCAGTAGAGTGGTGTCAGTGCTGTGTGACTACATGTGTGTAATGCAGTGTTTCCCTGACAGACCCTGCTGACGTTGCATTTACAGAACACACGGCTGGCTGTAAATAAAAACCCACTGTGACTGTGATTCAGGAACGCTATGTGAAGAGCTGGTGAACAGGAATTAGGTTCTCCTTGTGGTGCGTGAGTGAGTACTGAGCACAGACAGATGTTATTGGTTCAAACAGGGGCAGTCAGCGCCACTTTAAGTTACAATTCTCACTGATCATAGCAAAAGCTGTGAAGTTACTACAGAACACAGACAGAGCACTGAAATGATTGAAAACACAAAGTACACCTGCAGGCATAACTTTGGGGTTACGTTCCGCTAATTACCCTCATAGGTGGAGGGTATTAACATTGGCTATCCTCATTTACCACTGATCATGTCAAGAAGGCAACAGTTTATCAACAGATGATACAGATATTAGACAAGTAACTTACAAACTGACTGGCACTTTTTACACTGCACTGCTTTGGTCACTTCACTGCACAGATGTATCTGAAATACTGTTTTCCAAGGCTAACATGTTTTCTACTGAACATCAGAAATTATTTTACAAGAACTGTATGTCTCACATTATAACTGCAAGTAGAAAAGCATCTTAATAAAATACATGTCTGGTGGTTTAAGTGGAATCAGAAAAAAAGATGGCGTTCCATTCCAGAGACATAATATACAAACCACATTTAAGTTTTAAGAAAGATTAAGTAAAACATTTATTTGCAAGTTGTAACAACCATTGGGGATCGGTGTGACGAACCAAAAAACCCAACACTAAGCAGGCATTTTCTTTTCATATGTTAAGGTCAAGTGCATCGCTGAGGCTGTAACCGTGCATGGTCAGAAAGCCTTAAGAAGCGGTTTGCAGCAGTTACATGACTGCACAAAAGTGTACTTATTTAATTAAAATCAAAGGCTAAAAAGTCCCAGTGAATCACAAGGGTTATATATAGGGTTAAATTAATTTTCCAGTCGCTGATCTAACAGCATTAAGGGTAGCATGAAGTAGTGGGTCTTCTGTATACCATAAAACTGTCAAAATCCTCAAATTGATTCAGCATGCCACATTTATGGTAGTTATTGGTCAAAAATTTGTTTTATAAACTTTCAACAGTGCCTTAATTTCAGTGTCCCAGTTTTGCCGCCCCCCCATACACACTTTGCACAGGATTTACAATAATTTATTAAGACTAATTTGGACAAGTGTTACTCTATCCAAGTGTAATGCGTCAGTGTCCAGGCAAAATGTCTGTCATGTTACTTTATATGAAAGACAACAAAGGCAACTGCAATTATTTGGTAACATCTCTTAAATACAACACAAATATCAATGTCTGCATGATTACATTTCCCACCTAAACCTCCTCATCAAATCATACAGGATAACTGCATAGAAAAGAAAGCTGCAGCACAGGACAAAACGACACTTAAAAATGTTTTATTATCAGTACATCATAAAATATACACAGATACACATTGTAAATAAAATTAAGGTTCTGTACAAGGTAAGTACACAAGAAAAGAAGTTTCCCCACACCCAGGCCAGCCACACTGCCACCATCTCACTTTACAAACACAAAGATGGATTTGTACAAAAATACAGACAGTCTGAATCAATAGTATGAACCTATCCTTCACCAAATCTGTGCCAGAAGCCAGTAATGTGCAATTCAATACTCCAGAGTCTGAGAGCCAATCAATTGAGTGCAGCGCCAGCACAAAAGATGGTGGCGTAGCTTCAGAACTCTGAAGACACATGGGGCTAATGGTCCGAGATTTGAACCGCACAAGACAGTTCAACTCAAAACAGAACAGAACAGAACAAAGGTCCAATAGCATGAAACATTCTCAAAGGCAGAGCAAAAATAAAAGGCATGAAAATAAGAATTTGTGCATACAGTATATAAAGACTTTCACTTGCATTTCAGGCTGACACCAAAGTACCATGAGTCTTTACTAAAATTTCAACATGTTCTGCCATTTATATATCCAAACTGCAAAGTATGCGGGAGTTTTAACTTACAGCGTACATACAGGCGCGCGCACACACACACACACACACACACACACACACACACACACACACACACACACACACACACACACACACAC
>JABJVR010008703.1:0-10437 GCA_025773905.1 Chitala chitala
CTCCTCTTCTCCTCCTGTCTGGCAGCTCCATCCTCAGCATTCTTTTCCCTATATACTCTGTATCCCTCCTCTGCACGCGTCCAAACCAACTAAGTCTCACCTCTCACTTTGTCTTCAAAAGAAACCACAACACCAAGTAAGGTACAGTAAAACGTAAAATTTACAATCACCTCAATGAACATCTCGTAAGTGATCTTAAGTCAGGAGTGGTCTTATGTCTTCATGGGAACTAACTCTCAAACCATTGTTTTTCCAACACCAGATTTCAGTGATACCTTTTGTTTCATTTCATTCAATCATCTGTGTAGAATAGTAGCAACAATGCTCTTCAGATAGAAGAAGCCTTGCATATTCAACATGTATAAATTGAATGCAGGCAAACCAAGTTTTGAGAAAACACTATCTTTACAACAAGCAATTCAGCCATCAAATTTCACAGTTAGAACTCCACAACACATGAAGCCAGACCGTAGTCTTATAGTTATTAATTTGCTGCTAGTATCAAGGCTTGTAATTCTTCTTTTATCTTTCTGCTAATAGGCGTGGCATAAAGCATTTTACTGGAAGTCATATTGATCATGTGATTTCCTAATTCAGCCGCAGAGGCCAAGTGTTACATTTTTAACTCAATGAAAAAAAATATCTTTGAGTGACAGGGGTGTCAGTCAACGCAACAACAGCAATGGAAGCCTCGTCTTGTTTGTGGTGGCAATTCTGATGCACTGTCTATACGTAGGTGCATACCATGAGGACGAAACAACAAGTCATGTTGGATGGTTGCACATCACAAGTGATTGCTTGGGACAGGTGGATTTCACGTACTAGCAGTGTGTGCTATCAAGCATCAAAGTGCATCTCAGTTCAAGTTATACTACTCAATGAGGGAGTGGGAAGTAATCAGCTGAAGACTCAGGTAGCCTTAGAAGGACAACTGTTACCAAGGTCTGGATCCTTCCATGGCCACAGAGTGTCAGGCTTGACATAATAAGAGACTGGCAAGAGACTGATGTTCAGAATAACAGGGACTATGGTGAGACAGGGCTGTCGACTGGACGGGAGGGGTTCCGTTTCACCTGCTCGGTTGCCTAGCAACGCTTCAAAACAAGCGTGTGCTCATGCTCTCCGGCAGTCTGCCACTGAGAGTGTTGGTCTGCTCCTTTGCCCGCAAACACAATTCCCTGCTGAGGGGCATGTCCCTGAGTGCTGATGTTACATCTGGTATCACAGCTGCTTTGGAGGGCATCTCCTACAACCACTATAGAGCTCTTTGCAAAGCCTTCCGACGTCCATTACAAAGCTGCTCCAATAAAAAGCAGAACTCTGCATGGGACAAGCAACAGAAAACAGCATAAAAATAAACTGTAAGCATAAGCACCATTGTCAATGTTGTCCATGTAGATTGCACAGGCTGCTGGTGTTGAATGGCAGCTGGCATTGTAGAGGTTAATGGCATGTTAATGAAGTTGGCTCCACCCACACAGCTTCCTATTGGCTGGCGGGTGGGGAAGAGTGCAGTAGGACACACTGCAGCTCTTCCAGCAGCCAAATCAGGACAGATTCCCCTGCCGAGGCACAACCTGTCACAGGCTCGCAGGTGGGTGAGACACCTACGCTCCTGGGGCCCCGCCTCAAGACAGAAACCGCGGTGCGTTGTCTCACATCTACAGAAAATGCCCCGGAGTAAGAGTACTGAAGGCACACTGTGAAACCAAAAAGAACAACAGAACAAATGGGCGTCACCCTGATTCTGACATAATCCTGACACGCCTGACACCGATAGGCCAAGAACTGAGCCTTGCGCCACTCAGCCAGGAACAACACAGCTTTCAGTGACTTGACCCAACAGAACAGGGTCTACTGGCGTCCACCACTCCGCCACCTGGCTGCTTAATTACAATGACCTGCCCCGCTGTCCAAAAATAGCCACCAACCGCAAGGTGACAGGGACAGCATGACATAGCAGGTGCTACAGCCCGGTGACCTGCATTTAAACCCAACGCCCCTGACGTCTCCTGCCAGTTTGTACCTGAGGATCTCACATTTAGTAATTTAAAGAACACATTTAATGCCACGTTTAAACAACAACAGCAACATAGACAAACTAGGCTAAAATCAGCCATAAACCTGGTTCATACACAAACAAGCACAGTAACATTCTTTTCAGCACTAAGTCTGAC
This sequence comes from Chitala chitala, assembly GCA_025773905.1. NCBI lineage: Eukaryota > Metazoa > Chordata > Actinopteri > Osteoglossiformes > Notopteridae > Chitala > Chitala chitala. Next base: position 2,178 of record JABJVR010008703.1, read on the forward strand.
AAGTGTTATTAAAACACATTCCGGAAAACTGGAATGTAAACCTCCAAACAAATTCCCACATCACAGCAGTGATTACGTTGAGTTGGATGGTGGTTTAAGCAGCTTTCTGGGCTGTGTGTTATTTATTTATATACTTGTTTGTTTTATATTTCTGCATCACAAATAGATATCAGGACATAAAAACGATAGACAAGAACTCAATAACAAAAACAAAAACAAATGGATTAAAAATAATTCCAGAGAGCTGAGTCGGCTGATGTAGAAAAGTTTGTATAACACTGTTGGCCTGTTCAGGTGAATCAAATTGAATGAGCTCTTAAAGTGTATCAAAATGTATTTTTATGTCTCTTTCCTGCATACAAGATACCGCCATGCCTTGCAGCAGCAAAGATGAAAATAATTATACACCAAGAAATGCGTGAACACTTGCTGTTCAGTTTTACCGCTTGCTTTGGATGCAAATCAACCCAAAATAATTATTTCTCAATCCAATCATGCCAAGAAATCTCACCAAACGTGGGACAGCAATTAAGCTAAGCTAACACAGCTAATTGACACCTTTAAACAGAATGGACACGTGTCAAAGGTTAATCCAAGCAGCCTGCGGGAAAAATTAACACGCCAGGGAAAGAGATTAAAACAGACTGCCGACATGCTATCTCCTCGTGCAAAACTGCAAGCGATACCTGTCCAAATTGTCGCCTCCTCCGGTCCTCCCCAGCCACCTCCTGCCCTCGAGCTTGTCACACTCGTCAAAGTCATCGCCTGGGAGACTGGGGAGCGGCGGCCATGTTAATCGCCTGTTTGGCAAATCGTGATGTCGCGCAAACAAGACAGCGGAACGCTGCCGTCGCTCACTGCCGCCGTTGCCGGAGAGCGACGTTGCTTGGTTACCACACGGCGAGAAATTCGGGACGAGGGACGTCACACTAGGCCTCGTTCTTGCGGCTCATGGACCTTCAAGTTTTGGAGCTGGCGTTGTATGTTCACACAGGTTAACGGATTAATACCTCACAATTATCTTTGTTGATTAAAAGGAACAGCCGAGTGCACCAGAGGTGAAAGTTGTCTGCTACTTACAAACAGGTTTCAACCTGTTCTTGAAGGTTTACAACTATCCTGTCTGACACCCCAGTCCAGTCCCTGGAGAAGTTGATCAATTGATCTGTTAATGGTTTGTCCAGCACTCCGACCCCCAGAACAGAATGGGATTTGAAAACTCCAGGGCTGTTTGCAAGTCCCAGTCCATGCCTGCTGTCATGTCTGTCTGCCTATCTGTCTGTCAATCTATCACTCTACCTCCCTTTTTATCTATTGTTCTGTCTACTTATTTACTTAAATTATTTATTTTGATAAATCTACCCAACCCAGGCAGCCTAGGTTTTCCATCCAGAATCAAATAACATGCATTGTATGCTGATTGGTGTCTTCAAATATCCCACAGTGAATGATTGGGTGTGTGTATATGACTGTGCCCTCCGATGGGTTGGCACCCCATCAAAAGTGTCCCCTGCCTAGTGCACTAAACTCCCTAGAATATGCTTCCCCCATGACCCTACACAGCCTAAGAAGTATAGAAGGGATAAGTAAAAATCTATACATTTATCACAAAACTATTATAATTGGTCTGTTTACAGCTATCAAAAACATTTCTGATACATTCATTTACTTATCTATGACAGGTGGCCTGGAGCCTACCACAGGCAGCCTAGGGCAAAAGGAAGGGTACACTCTGGGCATGGTACCAACCCGTCACAGGGCACAAGGCAAGGTACACCCTGGACTGGGTGCCAGGCCATCACAAGGCACAAGGCAGGGTATACCCTGAACAGGGTGCCAGCCCATCACAGGGCACAGGGAAGGTACACCCTGGACAAGGCGCCAACCCATCACAGGGCACAGGAAAGGTACACCCTGGACAGGGCGTCAACCCATCACAGGGCACAGGAAAGGTACACCCTGGACAGGGCACCAACCCATCACAGGGCACAGGAAAGGTACACCCTGGACAGGGTGCCAGCCCATCACAAGGCACAAGGGAAGGTACACCCTGGAGAGGGTGCCAGCCCATCACAGGGCACAAGGAAGGGTACACCCTGGGCATGGTACCAACCCGTCACAGGGCACAAGGCAAGGTACACCCTGGACTGGGTGCCAGGCCATCACAAGGCACAAGGCAGGGTATACCCTGAACAGGGTGCCAGCCCATCACAGGGCACAGGGAAGGTACACCCTGGACAAGGCGCCAACCCATCACAGGGCACAGGAAAGGTACACCCTGGACAGGGCGTCAACCCATCACAGGGCACAGGAAAGGTACACCCTGGACAGGGCACCAACCCATCACAGGGCACAGGAAAGGTACACCCTGGACAGGGTGCCAGCCCATCACAGGGCACAAGGCAGGGTACATCCTGGACAGGGTGCCAGCCCATCACAGGGCACAGGGAAGGTACACCCTGGACAGGGTGCCAGCCCATCACAGGGCACAAGGCAGGGTCCACCCTAGACAGGGTGCCAGGCCATTGCAGGACTATAGACATAAATTGAGTTTAAACCCATGACCTCCATTCTAGAGGGCTGAGAGATACCCTGTCACTATAACTACCTTTTCCTGATATAGTCATTATAAAACTGAATGTGATGACAATATCTGCAGACTTCAAAAGCTTCTGATTCTGTAAACCATAAGAAAATCCTAACACATTAAGGAGGAAGGGTGTGACAGGAAAACAGCTAAAGCAACTTCAAAATAATTTGGAAATATACGTTGTTAAAGTTGGTGTAAATGAGGTGCTGCACAGAGACAGTTTTTAGGCCTGATTCTATATTTGATTTATATTAACAACATTTGATTTTGTTGCAGCAAGAGATGGTATTTTGTGAATGCTGACGACAAGCTAACATATCACAGCACACAAAGACCCCAAGAAAACGTGCGCAAAAAAAAAATACTTTTTAAAAACTGATGTCCCAAAAACACAATTATCACTGTTAATGTATGTCACTTTATCTCATGTTAAAAAAGAAAAACCAAACACAGCACTTTTCTCATGGAAATTGCTTATTTTTAGGTCACAGATTGCCTGGATATCTTCTAACATTTTGTGTACAAATTATTACATCCATGTTTTGTATTGACAAACACACATTGCTGTTGTACAATCCATTGTAGAATAGAACAGAATAGAATTGAATTGAATTGAATTCCTTTATTGTCATTGTACAGTTAAACACAGCGAAATTTGGGTGCACCTCTCCATAAGTACAAACCACAAGGGAGGTAGAGACAGACATAGACATGTTAAGGTACTACAAAAAATTGTAATATACAAAATAAATTAGTAAAGATATATATTTTGTATATTTAGTATATTATACTAAAAATATATATACCAATATACCAATATCCTAGCATACTAATATACTAAGTAATACTAATATACTAGACAATATACTAGAAACAAAATACTTGAGAACAGTTATACACAGGATTTAAAAAAGCATCATATTGTATCATATGGGCATAGATTTTCTGGACCAACATCAGTAGGAAATATTAAATAACTTCAACATATTATTTTGAAATGTTTTTCTTGCATTCCCCCTGCAGATTCACAAAGACATGTAGATAACGTATGTCACAGAATTGGTGTCTTAAATGTTAATGAGCTGTATGAATACCAAGTTTAAATGAAGTTATTTAAATAATGACCTTATAAAGATAACAGAAAAGAATGCATGATTAGGAAGGAAGGTCGTATTCACAAATCTGAAAACCTATCTATCAGACAGCTTAGTTTCTTAATGGTATAACTTCATTTATTTTATATAATTGAATGAACAGAAAAACACCATGATGGTTTATATAAATTAAATTGTTCAGGGTTATAGATAACACGATGATACGAACCCAAGAAAACTGATAAAACTAACTGATATACTAATCACTAGATAATAGTTTGCTATTAGATGTTAATCCTTAATGACGGTTAATTGATAACCTTGCGTTCTATATTAAAAATAATATGCAATATACGTACATATCTAAAAAGCCTAATTATTGTTTAATTTATACTTTATTTAGACTGAGGCACGAATATTGATCTACTCGATTATTTTCCTACAACTTAGAAAAACTGTGAGTGTCTTAAAAATCACAAGGTTTATATATATATATATATATATAAACCTTGTGATTGCCAGCCAGTCATCTGCTTCTCCTGAGAGGGGTGGTCACAGATCGACCAGCACATCACACACCGACTTGGCAGAGCTTTGTACGTTATTTACGACACCAATCCCCGCCCCCCATTTCATCCGGGCTTTGGACAAGCATGGGATACACAGTACTGTGTCCCGACTTATGCAGCCCAGAGGCTGAAATTCGAACCCCAGACCTTGAAAACACAATACAGTAATCACTGAGCAATCGCACCGCCCAGATAATACTCTGAATACCTTACACCTTAATGCAAAACATTAAAAAAAAAAGTATGTAGTTATACCCGCTGTAAAATGATGTTCATTCAACAGACCAGCGCTGACGTTGCGAAGTTAGGTGATATATGACTCTGCCGCGTCTCGAGCTGAATTCATTCAGGAACCGTTATGAATAAGACCTCATCTCATTACTCTTAAGGAAGCTAAAACGATTCCAACTCTGAAGCAGATCGGTGGCAAAATCCTCTGAAATAAACCCCGCGGATTTTGACGCCCCGTAGTCAAAATTAAATCAGTGTTATCGTGCACCTTCAACCAGGGAATGTTCGCGAGCTCAAGCCCCGTCTATCATAATGCGAAGAGGAAATCCAGATGTAGCCTTAACAGTACAAGTTGTGCATTGTCGACACTTCAAAGGCATAATTCACCTTTAGGGATTAATATTTTGATTAATTTCCCACCGCTGAACAGAGTACGAAAGGGAAAAAAATCTGACGAGCACAGACGTACATTTACACATGTCACATGAATTTTAAATACAGTGCGTTTATTTATAATCTTCTTCATGGATTATGCCGATTGAGATGCAAATGTCTCATTTTCAAAGAATCCCGCCATGGATCGTACAGTGGAGAGGCAAGCTGCATAGATGATATGTAGTTTTAATCGCATGGTGTAATAAAAGGAACGAGAGATTCAGGATGACTATAATGTCAGTCAAACTTTCCTAGCGTCCACCGCTTCCTGTAATAAGTCTCTTGCGGTTTCGTTTTGTATTACTACTTTAAAATGCATTATGATCGCAATTGATTGTATGATTGCTGTATTTCCTTACGTAATTGCCCGCTTAGTAAATAATTATTCAACTGCTGTCTGCTTAACATGCAAAGTGTTTGTTGTGATAGACAGTTATAACTAATATGGAACATAACCTAATTTATAACCGAAATTATGCCTAGCCCAGTTTTATTTTCTTCATATCTTATGTATTTCATACTCTATTTTATATATGAAATTACTTGAAATTTAAACTACCACTGGAACAGATACCATCTACCAAAGGGGTGACTTTGAAGTAAAACTACCATATTTGTCACTGAACTAATTGTAACATTTTGGCACTTTCTAAGGCAGCCAAAAAAAAAACAATTTTAAAAGTTCAGAATTAAGGACAATGTATGGCAGTACAGAGTATTACTACACAGTCACTATTACTCCAAAGACTGACAAACTTTAGTGTATATGATTGCTTAAAAAGTGTTGAGAAGGACAGCAGTACCTGAACAAAACAGGTTGCTATTATGAGGTGACATTGTGGAAGAAACACTGTAAGCATGGCCTTTTACCACAGAGAACTACACACCTGCACCTGGCAAACAATGATGTCATGTTCAGACTCAAATGTCACTTTTGACATGCACGGTATAATGTTTGCATGCCCTTGGGAGTCAGGCAGCCAGTTGATCTTGGACCCCCAGAGGTTATTTATTTATTTCACTCCACACTGTGTGCTGTTTTGAGTACTTACCCCTTTTAAATTCCCTGAGGCAACACTGTTGTAAACAGTGCTATAGAAAAAGTATTTGATTTGAACTGAAAAATCAATCCCATTGGCTGTCCCTATAAAGCCGTAAAGCTGTAAGACTATTGAGGAATATTCAAAGAGACCACGCTGGCATAATGGTGATCTGCCATTGGCTGAGACTGGGTTATCACTGCTGAGAGACTGACAAACTGGGGAGCTTTCATCACTGCTGCTGTTTGAAGGACTTGTCCTGAGAGACAAAGCTAACGTTTGCTGTGAATGAGTCCATGTTTTTTTTGTAAGCAGTTTTGCAGTTTTTCCAAACTGCAAGCCTAAGCAGAGGCGTGCAGAAGTCCTGGGTACCCAAACGCCTGAATCCCAACCTCATGTTCACTTGGGCAGACACCATTATCCAAAACAACTTAGAAATGTGGAAGATTACACATGCATATTAAAGACGAGGTCAGAAGGGTGCTGAATTGGTCACAAAGATTAACTATTGACATCACTCTGTCATGATGACTAATTAATGACTCAACTGTATAATTAAAATACATCAATGCAAGAGACCACGTATGACTATTTGCTTTAAACTATTTGCTTTAATAATTTATCTAATTAAAATCATATAGCTAGAGTCATACAGGTAGCCCTTTTCTGGTTCAATTGTACTGGACCATTTGACAGTCTAATATAGTCAGTTTGCAAATTCACTTGTATCAAACACAATCTTAATGAGAACAGCTGATATAAAAAGAGAAGTCATATCAGACACATCACAAGACACTGCTCAGTTGCCTTTGCATTCTTCGAATGTATTGGTTTTATTTTAATAGTATTTTAACAATGTTCTACTGGAACACACACAAAGCAAGCATATCATAAATGCTGCTATCAAAGAGAAATACCACTGCAGGCAACTGGCTTTGCTAATTGTGTGTAGCATATAGAGATGCTTCTGTTTTTTATTATATGGTTGGCTATTTACTGTTACTGTCATTGTCATTGTGATCTGCTGTTACTGGTGTTGTCTTTCATTTGTGGCTTTTTACTTTCAGCCTATTTCTATGTCCTATACATATGTCTTAGACTAAGACTTTTTACTGAAGAAACTGCACAAGAGTTCCAGTGCCCATGTATACCTTAACATGTGCAAATTGCAAGTAAGGATCTTGAATCCTTATTCATTGAGGCTAATTTAGAGTCACCAGAACATATCGCCACACACAAGGCAAAGTTCAAATACGGGGTCTCTACACACTGAGTCATCCTTATCCCACTGACAAGTCAACCTCAGCCTTGTAAAATTCAACTTGTTTTTAACCGTCAACATTCCACGCAAACCCATAAACACAGAAACACATAATGGGGATGTATGAAAGCTTTCAGCATCAGCTCTGCTAATTTATACACCCGAATACTGGAATAATTCCCGTTATGAGCCTTTCTAAAGGGTACAAAACCGTGTATTCTAGGAACCACAACCACTGTCAGTAATCTCCACAGGTATAGCGCTCGCTACACTATAATCACAGCAAATAATGTTACTACACTTAAACATCAGTCAGTAAGGGGTGCTGTGTTTCCGCTGTTAATAAGCACAATCTCATTAATTAAACTGCCCGTAAACAAAAAAATGGGACGAAGCGAGCCCACACTGCTTGCATTCTCAGCCATTTAGAAGCACAGCGGGAGTGTTGCTTTGTGCTGCCTTAATCTGTCCCTTTTAACTGATGCCAGCTGATAGTAAGAGTGTCATTTCATGCCAAGTACAGTATTCTGCATGTGTACGGCTGTTTGTTTACTTTGCTTTTATGTAAAATATATACTGTGTCATTTTAAAATTAACTCAGTTTACATCACAAACTTTAATAATCTGGAAATAAATTAATATATTTATAAATTTGAAGAGGTTTACATTTTAGTTGCACATTCAAATATTTAGTCTAGGCTGTTATGTAGAAAAGATACAGTGCCTACATTTTGGTTTGGTCGTGGTAAAAAAGGGGGGGGGGGCACAGTACCTCATATCGATCATTAACCTGCTCTTACAAAAGCAACAAAGACAGAACATAAGAGATCATAAAATATTTCAAAATACTTGGTACCCTTCCATCAGAAGTTTTTTTGGCCTGTCAAATAATTCAATAAGAGATTAAAGACAAACACAAGGTAAAAAATCAAAATAATTAAATACTTTAAAACCTCACAGGTCACAAAGAGAGAGAGAGAGAGAGAGAGAGAGAGAGAGAGAGAGAGAGAGAGAGAGAGAGAGAGAGAGAGAGAGAGAGA
>JABJVR010008705.1:0-10435 GCA_025773905.1 Chitala chitala
CCTATGTGCTCTGGGATGGGCTCCAGGTTTCCCCGCGACCCTCACCAGGAATAAGCGGTTAAGATGATGGATGGATGTTCAGGAGCTATCTGATCGCTTACAGAGCATGGGCAAATGACTTATGCAAGTGGTAATAAAACAGATCTACGTATCACCTGATCCACCAGCCAATCCTGTGTTTTCGTCCTTTATTAAGCAGATCATGCCATTACCATTAGCAATAAACACACTGCAGAGTTATGCATTTTTAAGACAGTTTGTCATTGTCTTCCTTATAGTATTAGCTTTCTGTACTGTTTTAACTTGTTGCCCTTGCCCAATTGCAGGAATCCAGAGCCGTGCAACAAACGTCTTCGTCTTGCCAGTTGTGTTGTAGACATCAGCCAGGACCAGGGGTCTGGAAAAAAGGTGTGTTCTCGGCCCCTGATTGATGAGTCTCGGTCCATTTTCCGCTGCTACATCAGTGAGGATGAAGAGCAGCAGCAAGAGGGTGAAGCAGAGTGCCGGGAGGAACAGGGTAGGCCAGGAGGTCATGCTGAGCCTATAGTCCCCAGGAGGGACAAGGAGGCTAGCTTCTTGCAGCACTTCAACATCCCTAATGTTGTGAACTCAGAGCACAGTTCCATGCTAGGCGACGATGACCTACTGCTCTGTGAGCCGCCAATCATCATGGACAGCGAATCACGGCCCAGCAGTACCCATGACATCATCAGCTGAAGCCCCTTTCCTCTCATGACCTGCTGGTGGCTCTCCTGCACCTCTTGCCAAAACAGTGGACTGAACGAACAAGACAACAGTTGTGTATATACCAGCTCCACCCCCTATTTCCCCTTTCAGCCACTACATCTATGATCACAGCTGTATAGCCATTTAGCTGAGCAGTATGTCAGTGTGATGACATTGTTAATGCAATAGGCAATCATGGGAAAGTGCTGGAAAATTCACCAGCTTGTTTATAGAACACAATTTTCCATATAAATGTCATCTTTCCTATGAACTGAGTTTTTCATGCAGAAATTTCAAGCTACAGGTAAAAAAAAAATTATAATTTTCCAACAGGTTAAGTATAACAAAAATGACCGACTCAAAATGATTGTTGCCAATTATGTTTAACTTATTTTGTCATCTTGTAAAACTCTTTTCCTCATTTTAGTTTTTCCAAGCAGATGAGGCTGTAGCGGTTTAATTAAAAATAGTGTTGATGTGCTCATTGTAATTAGCACATTTTAGCAAAACAAGGTGAACGAATGTGGCGTGAAAGGGGATGTATTCTTCTGGTACTTTAACATTTGTCAGAGTGGATAAATGTCACTGTCAGTTATGTTACGATGAGCTGAGTACTACAGCTTCAATCAAGTATTTAATGAACACACTGAATAAATAGATGAACCTCTTACCTCTCAATAAGTGCAAGTCAAGAGAAAATCTTTGCTTTCCATAAAGAAAAGGAAGCTGAAACCGTTTATTCTGTGTCTTCAAAGAATGTTGATGAGAAGTGGTGAAAACAATGCAGCTATAGGAATATCGCTTGAATTGCATGTGCTAATTATACGCTTTGACTTGTACAACAATGTATTTAATGTTGTTTGATTAAACTTCTCAGACTAATTTCTGCCTCACTACATACAACCATGTGAAAACAATATCCATTAACTAGCAGACACAAGACACTTTCAGTTTTTTCCTTTTATGTTGTATGGGAAACTGGTGATGTTTAAATTTTTGAAGAGGTCTCTCAATGTATGTGGAAATTTCATGTTTAGTAATTGTAAAAGAAATGTCTATTTTGCAAAGCAATCAATTTTACAGCATTACTAAATGTGTAGGAAAATAGCATTTAAAACAGAACAATTTCTGTTTTAAAATTGTTAAATTTTTATTTAATCCATTGTAGAGATACCACTACTCAGTTGAGCCATGTGAGTCGTGTGGCCTTGCAGTTAGGAAATAAACCACTGTGTGAAAAATAATAAACCAAATCTATTTCCAAAGTATCTGCCTAGTGTAAAGCCAGACTACTGTTAATAGAACATGAGCCAAATTTCAAAACAAACTAAGATGTATTTTTGTGTATGTTAAAGAAAAAAACGTTTGTCAGGGCTGTCCAATGAACAGAGCAACGACCCTGACAATACGGTACAGACAGTAGGACCCCTGTATCCACTGATCCAGTATCTGCAGAAATCTAGAAAATAAATATTCACCTCTGACTACCTACACCAAGACCATTCTTGTAGCATTTTAGAGGCTTCTCCAAAACAAGACACAATTAAAACAGTACATTCAAGTTTTACTAGCAAATGTTCTACATTAAACAAGCAGTTAATATAAAAATTATACAATCTATTAATATATATAAATAGTGTAAACAGTATGAGAACAATATAAAGAAAAATACAATAATCATACACTACAAAGCAATTTTCCCTGCGTGTGACAGCCATGGTGTCAGGGTGGGTTAGAGGAACTCAGGTGTGCGAGGTCCTCCACCTGTCCTGACTCAGGTGTACTGCCCCTGTGGCTGGGATGACCACACCCTGCCTCTGCAGCTCCCTAAGCACATCCAAGATGGAGTCCAGCTCCATGCGAAAAGTGTGCAGCTCTCTGCTCTTGTCCTGGGCCAGCCTACGCCAGGCCTCTGCCTCCTGCTGCTGCTGTGTGTCTGTGACCAGCTGGCTCTGAGAAATGACCTGGAGAGGGGACACAGCCAAGCTCATGACCTGCTCATTACCCTCAACAACACAAACTGACAGCTCGTCATCATCAGATGCCACACAGTAAAAGACAAGATGATAACTGTTACAGATACTGCACTTGGTGCGTCACAGAATGCATTTAAAATATGCTGTAGTATGTCTGACTGCGTGTGTGTGTGTGTGTGTATTTCTGTGTTAGTCTGTGAGCCTGTGTGTGTGCATGCGTGCGTCAGTCTGTCTTTACCCTTTATAAAACTATTTTCCCCATAAAGCAATATCTACTGGATGCTATGCTAGAGATAAATATATTCCCAGATGGTATAAAACAGGGTATTATAATGAAAAAATCATAAAGGGTGTTCACATCTGTAGTATAAAAATAAATAGATAATCTCAAGACTTTACACTCTTTTAAGATTAGTTTTTCCCAAACCTTGTCAACACGTACTGGACTACTTTCAGAAATTTGTAATTATAGGTATAAATCAAGGTGGAGCCACAGGGACGTGTTTTAAGACTGATTTTATATTTATGTTAATAATATCTGTGTTTCTTTTAATAAGAACAGATATTTCATGTATGCTGGTGACAAGCTTATCGTATCTATGCACAAATATCTCTGCTCAGGTAAATGTACAAAGAATTTACTGTATTTCCAAAACTGGTGTCATGACAAAGGATTAATTATGAAGAGTAAATCAAAGATGATACATTGTGTTTCACATCATCTAATGTTAAAAGAATAAAACCACTAAGTCAGTGACATAGCATGAGTAATACTCATAATGCATCATTTAAGGTCTTCTGCTTGTGGAACTAAGAAGCTGTAGACAAGCTTATGTATTTGGCTGTGACTTCAGACAGTTCTTTTTCATGAGAACTGCATATTTGATTTACGGAACTGATTGCATGTGTGTCTTTTAATACTTCATGTCATTAAATACGTTTCCTTTTTGTTTACTAAGAAACATATTCAGCAGCTGTGCAATGTATTTTATGGGAATTAGTTACTGAATCTGTTTTCCATACACTAAGTGATACAACTTCAAGACAAAATTTTGTATTTCTCATATTTCGCCTGTTGATTCTGTAAGAAATGTACATTAAAACAGTATAAGAGTTAATTTTTTTAGAACGTAATATTTGAGAATATAATTTTAAATAATGACCTTAAAACACAACAGTAAAAAAATTATGGTCCGTCTGTGTGTGTGTGTCCGTCTGTCCTTCCGACTACCAGTGCCTGTCTGTGAAGTCTCACCTGTCGGAGCTCCCTCTCTCTCTGCACGTGATTTAGCTCCATGTTCTTGATCTTTCTCTCCAGCGAAATGAAGTGTTTCAGCTCAGGAGGGTGACGCTCCTTTGCCTCCTTCAGTTCCTCCAGCAGTTTTGCCACCTGCACGCAGGTACGCACACAAGCCGTTCACAATCCCGATCATTTCCCACAGCTCCTAGTCTAGACTACTGAAGGCTGCATTACACATTACAAGGAAAATGTAGAGCAAATTGACGTACCTCGCCCTGAAGTGTCTCCTCTCGAACCTGAGACAGCACCAGGGCCTCCTTGCATACCTGCAGCTCCTTTACCTGGTCCTGCAGGTGTCTGACCATGATCTGAGATGATGTGGGAGAGAAACAAATGTGCTACAAGGCAACAAACACCAACAGTAACTCTCATTTATATCACTGTTCATCCACTAAATAAGCAACCTTCAGAGCTGAAACTGACTCATATACCACTGCTTACTAAATGTTCTTATTTTAGTATTTACTGAAGGGAAGGTATTGGACCTTCCTGATGCAACCCTCCCATTTTATCTGAGCTTGGGAGCAGCATTGGACATACACCAGCTTGTACACCATACACCAGCTAGGATTCAAATATCTCACCTCGGAGGTACAAGGCAATTGCCAAGCCACGGAGTCATTGCACCACCCCTTTTAAATAATGCAAGTTAAGTCAGTTTACAGGTTGGAATAATCAGACTTTAACACCCTACGTTTTAGCTGACAGGTTTGCATCTCATAACTGGTCAGGTCTAAACTCAGCACCTTGACTGAGACTCTTTATGCTTTGAGCATGTACCTCCTGAGCGGACAACTGATTGGTCAGCTCGGCCACTTTGGATGTGGAATGGTCCTGGGCATGGCGAGCAAAGATGCGCTCTAGCTCCCTCTGGTGTTCAGCCCTTAGTGATGACAGCTGTGTTGCAGCACGCTCCTGGACCCTGTGAGAGTAAGTTGACGTAGTATCTGTACCACGGAACTTCTGCAACTCCTGCGTTTCACCTATTAGCACTGAGCCAATACACCAGAGCAATGCTAACAGAAGCAAAGCGTCACATGAGTCTCTAATGTGGTCTACAGCAGAACTGTTATGATGACTCATTCCCTCGTACTGAACTGCATTCAGATGCAATATTGTAAAACACTGGAGGTGTTCAAACATCTCGCACTGTTAAACATTATGATTCAGCCAATGATGAAGTGAATTTTTTAAAATGAAATTCTCACTGATACTCATATACCACAGTCACGCTAACGTTGTACACCTCTACAGCCATCTAAAATGACTAGAATGATCGAGAAAGAAACGTACCTTAGCTTGTAAATTTAGCTTTTCATTAACTCCATGATTAACTCCATGATAATCCATTTATATGGATATCATTAACTCACAAAGTAATGCTAGAAGCTCATTATCTAATGTTAATACCACTGGAATTTGCATACTGATGCTCACTATCATTGGACAGAGGGCACTGCATTTGTGGTATCTCCCATTTATGGTACCCTGTGGACCTCAGCATCAAGCTGAAGCACGATTCTATGACGTACGCCCGGCAGGTCGAGTGGGTGTTCTGGTGTGTACGTACGCCTGCAGCTGCTCCTCTGCCCGTGTAGCTGCGACTTGAAGCGTGGCTCTCTCAACCTCCGCCTCCCGCTGTACTAGTTCCAACCGGGCTTCCAGCCGCTCATTTTCCTGCAGGACGTCAGAGATGTGAGACCCTGAAAAGGCCAGCGGCTCATAACTCTTTTCGTGACATGTTGCCGGGTCGGTCCTGGCTCCTGCTTCGCTCTTAGCAGAGGTGGTCAGTACAAGTGAACTGGCCTGCCGTTTGGCCTCCGAGATGCGCCTGCCAGGGGACTGTGCTGAGAGCAGAGTTCGGCGCTCTTTCTGCAGTCGCTCCACTGTGCGGGTCAGCTCCTGGATTGTCTTTGTCTTGGAAGCAAGTTCCTGTGTCATCCTGTCGATATGGGTGCTCTGGGCTGTTTCAGCCTGGCGCTCGTGTCGGCTTGGACTCTTCCTTGACCTCTCCTCCCTACTCCGTACCTGCTGAAGCTCCTTCTGCAGAGCATCAATCTCAGCCTGGAGGAAGTCCTCTTGCTCTTTATGGGATTCCTTCAGGTGTTTCATCTCCTCTTGCAGTGACCTGAACTTGGATTCCCATTCCTGGGGCTTCCCAGACTGGTCCTGCACATGAGTCGTCTTCACTTGGAGCTCCAGTTCAGAAATACGCTGCTCATACTGCATCTGGAGTGGAAAAGGTTTCATTTTGAAGAGGCTTTATACCAGAGAAAACATGGACTTTAATTTCAAATTTTAGTCTGAAAGCAAAAAGTTAACTAATCTTTTGACACCAATCCAGACATGTTTATTAAATAAAACATGTAATATTAATCACACCTAATGTCTGATGAGTGAATATGACTTATAAACTGGGAAAAATAAATGTATGCATTTGAACATTCAAGGTCCTTTAGAATGTTCTGCAAATTTCGCAATGTCATGAATGAAATTAATGTGTATTTTTGGACCAATCTTTTGATAATATGAGTATGATATCAAAGCTTTCTCATGCCAAATTAATGCCATAGAAGTTACCTGTAATAACAAAAGGTTAATTTTTGCTTTAAGTTTAACAAGTTTGTACAATATCTTTACAACAAAAAATTTTATATTCTGCATTAACCAAATTTGTAAAGATGTAATCCAACCTATATTTTTTTAACTGTTAAAAATTAGCTACATTTTTGGAATAAATTACACTATACATTAGTAAAATAAGGGCTCACTGGTTTTCAATTGTCAAAACCAATTTGATCACATTATGATTAATGTTTCGTAACCTGCCAGTATTATTTTTTACAGCACGTCATTTTAAGCACTGCAATTAAAAATTACTAGGACTCATAAGTCATAAATAATTACATTAGTACTCTTCAAAATGGTTGTGAAATCGCCAGATCTGTGTGATACATTATTAAATCATGCAAGACACAAAGGAATTTTGTGCAAAATAACATTTTCCACATATTCAATTACTGCCTCAAGTCAATTGCAGCAGCCTGTGAATTAAAACTGTCAATTAACACAGCATGTTATCTTCAAGTACATCGACATATGACATAAAACTGTGATAAAAGGTCCAAGACCTGAAGAAAAAGACTGGAATAACACATTAAACTTTGCACAAACGTGTCTGACACCCTTTAACAGAAATGTTAGGCAGACAGAAAGTAGGCATGTGCACAACGCTCTCTTCTGTGTAGTTCTTGTGCACATTTATATGGATATCAGTAAGCTTGCATCAGACCACGGTGAACTGCTTACAATGGTCAGAGAGCTTTGTAAATGTAAACAGGACCACACAATTAAAAATAATAATAAAAATAAAATAAATAAACAAACAAATAAATAATGCTGAGGCTACCCAGAGACGGGATACTGGTATGGAAATAGAGTCGCCGCGGTCAGCCAGTGACAGATTCCAAAAGACATTAAAGGCAGTCTGAAGACCAGATTAGATCAGAGTAGTCAAAACTTGTTTTACATCAGACATACATAGATGAAACAACTGTGCATGGAGACAATCCTCAAAATAATTAAAGCCAGCAGCAAGTATTACACCATCAAGTAATGATTAAACGAAGTACTGATCACTGTCCCTCATTTTCACATTGCTTATGTACGAACAGGAAAAGGAGGGGTCAGGGTAAAGCAAGCTTATAAGGACAAAAACAGTGACGTGTGCACCTGTGTCCATGGTAACCTCTTCAACCCCTGGCAAAAAAACCTGCAGCTGGTCATCACTGAGAAACGATGACATGCTTAAGCAAGGAGGTGTGTTGAAAAAGGCATATCGTAAAAACAGGCCATAGGCGCATTCTGGCTACACAGCATGAATAAAAACCACATCAAAAACAAAATCTGTTTCAGCTGGTGTTTTTAATGAAACAATCAGACTACAATTAAGATATGAATCAATGATTAATGTAAGTAATGCAAACTGACCTTTAAATGTGGCTATGGTTTTAGATAAACTGATTTTGGATAGAAAGTAAAATCTTCTGCTTAGAAATCCACGGTTTACCACTTATAAAATCTCATTCTGTCTTCTAAAGCCAGCCTAAATAGTATCCAACTGGTGACAAGAAAAACACTTAATGTACGAATCAACGAAAGACAACAAAAGCAATTGCATTTACCTTTTCCAAGCACGCTTGCTAAGTTTGTTTTATTTTGTAACTTAATCATTATTCAGTCACAAAAGGACAAGGAAATTTGTTTGTATGACACTGGACCAGAAAATTGTTCTGCAAATACGCATACCATGTAAAAAAGAAATGGTACAAACTCTACATTTATTTTGACAATCATAGACCAAATCAGGGAAGAACATACACAAGTTAGGCTTTTATTACCTCTTTGAGTTTAATCAGGATCCAACTAGATTATACCGTGTCACCCAATGCATCTGCACAAACTGTGGGGCTTGCCAGGGTTATTCATGTCCCTGCACAGCAAATCCAGTGCCAAAAACAGGGCTAGACCAGCTCTCTTCAGGAGCAAGGTCAAAGTACGCTGGACTCCGCCCTCAATCACACAGTGTGACTGGCTAGAGTGCTTCTGCTTTTGGAGTACAAGTGGCATTTTTGAGTGAAAACTGTGTAAAACTGTTCAAAATGGAAAGTACATAAAGCAGTTGTGCACACATTAGGAGTGCACAGTAATATCTGGCATCAGGAGGAGAGTGAGAACAGAGACAGGATGGTCAGGAATCGTTCAATAGATAGTTAGCTAGCTGTTGGTGTTATGTTGTATTTTTAATTTTATTAAAACTAATTAAATTTGTATTTGCCTCTGAATTATTAAAAAAACAGTATAACTGGCACATTGACATGCTGGCTGGTGGGTGTGAACAGAAAATACAACGCGGCTTGGAAGGCAAAGCCAGAAAGAAAAATGTATTTCAGGATGCATTTGCAGATTTAGTAGGCATACAAAAACACAAACCCGCTCTCTACCATTATATAAATAAATATTTAATTACATCAACTTTTAGCTAAATGCAAATAATGCAAACTCCATGTTGAAAAGCAATCACGTAGTCGTGTCACTTTTTGTTAGGGTAGAGTGGTTAGTAATACTGCTGTTCAATTGATTAGTTTCTGGTGGATTTAAAATGTTTTTACTTTATTAAAACTTGCATCAGAGTTTTATTTAATAAGTAACACTACAACTGGCCTATTGTAGCGGTGCAGACACTTTTATCTTAGAATAAACCAGCACACCCTCAGAAAGAAAAAGACGTTTTGGGACATATCTGCAAATTTAGCAGACATATGGTTAAACAACGCATATCTATTTTATTACATGCAAGTAGCACTGCAAACCATTCAAATCACTGCAAACTCCATTTTCACGATATCATATGCAATAATGTCACTGTTTTTATCAGTCTTTTCATTTACACACCCCAAGTTAAGCTACTATCTGTAAGCAGTACTTGCTAAATGTGGAAAAGAATAGTCCAGAGCTGGCTTTTTTTCACCCTGATCCATTCCCACTATTTGTTTAGATTTGAGCATAGCATTACTGTACAAACTATTAGAGCAAGAAAAATGACACAGATAAATACAACACTAAGCCCAGTGAAGTAAAACCACAGAAATAACACAAACATGGACAATTTGAAGTAACTATTATGCTCTTTAAAACAGTTATAATGACACTGGGGGGGCAGGTTCACTACCCTGTATACTAAATGTTTCATTAGCATGTTATGGTTTATGTTTTGACAGGTGCACCTCTTGCCTCATAGGCTAATGCTGTATATGGATGGTGTACACATTAACAGTCTAATTTATGAAGTCAGTATCTTGAAACTGCCTACTTCGTGTTAAAAATGTGTTACAAGACACACACACACACACACACACACACACACAATACAGTTCTCCTGTGCAGCCCATGGATGCATGCACACTAGAGGCCAACCGAAATTTGGTTTTGGCGCCGAAAGTTGGCAAATTATGTCTTTTGGCGTCGTTTTGGCCGAAATTGATACAGACTTTCTATCGTCAACCGATTGCCTATTTTTAGAATGTTACAGTAGAGCTGTTTATCACTCCGACTCTGATTGTGGGCCGGCAGTCGGCGCTGGGCAGTCCGAAGGATATTCATTCACTCATTACGTTCCGTGAATTTATCCTACCCGTGAATCTGTCCTACCCACGCTTACTGCGCAGGGCTCTATATTGGTAGATCAAAACGATACGATACATATCGTCGATATACTCAGTCGATACACAATACGTATCAACGATATGCATATCAATAAAAGTTATACATTTCGCACACCTTTGTAAAATATTGTAAGGTGTCTGAATCCTGTAAATACAATTATCTTAAACATTAAAATGCTTTTTAATGTAATATTTATTAATGTAAATAA
>JABJVR010008706.1:0-10435 GCA_025773905.1 Chitala chitala
GAGAGCATAAATATTATGGTAGATACATACAAAAAAAGCATTTCTTAAATTAATATATAGTGCTCTGTTATTCTGAGCCCAGCACAAACTATGTACAGTGCATTCTAGTGCTCTTCACAATGCATTCTTGAAATAGCAAGAGTGACTAAAAAAGGAAAGTCATTAGTCATGTTCAGTAGCGAGAACTGTTTTCCTTCTCCTTGTAGACACGCACAGGAGTCCCATCAGCCTATCATTGTTGAGCGAAGGCCCGCGCAGTTCCCCCACGTCCTGCCATTGGACGATGTTGGCACCAATGTCTGAAGAGTAGGCAGTCGGAAGGGTAGGCTCGCAACTCACAGTGTGCATGTGTGCGTGTGTCTATGTGTGTGAGTGTTTTTTTTCTTAAAGATATCTCATGACAGAAGATGATAATAATAATAATAATAATAATAATAATAATAATAATAATAATGTCTTCACTGGTCGATGTGTGGTGACCTAGGTCGACAAGTGCCAAAGAAATGCAGAGCACACCCCTGTGACTGTTGTCAACATCAGTGACACTACTATAATTATGGGAAACGGCAGTGCAAACTGGCCATACCATGCCAGCCAACCATCTTAACACCACCATACTGTGGAATATGGCTGTGCCAACCGACCGTACCATGCCAGCCAACCATCTTAACACCACCATACTGTGGAATATGGCTGTGCCAACCGACCGTACCATGCCAGCCAACCATCTTAACACCACCATACTGTGGAATATGGCTGTGCCAACCGACCGTATCATGTCAGCCAACCATCTTAACGGTATCATAATGCAGGATATTGCCATGCAAACGATCGTGCCGTCTCAGCCAACTGTCTGGACCTGGTAATCCACAACAAGATGAAGAAGTGCTGCCTGCTGATTGATGTAGTGACCCAAGATGACAAGTATACCATGCTGAAAGAAGCTGTGAAGCTGAGGAAATACAAAGCGCTCAAAACTGACATCAGCAGGATGTGGAGTGCCAACACCAGACTTATACCTCTGGTGGTTGGTGCCCTTGGCACAATCAATAAATGTACACAGCTAGGTGTTCAAAAAGAACTTGAAGGATTCCCAGCTGCCACACAGCCCAAGAGGTGCAGACCACTCACCTTCTTCAGAAAGGTGTTAAAATGTTTTACTCAAGGCACTCATGTCGCTGGCCTCAAGCACTTTTTCAAGCACTGGGGAACTAATAGTCTTATGCCAAAGTCACATGTAAACAAATTGTGGGGCTGGGTCCCAATCATGTCTGCACTTAGCAAGAACTGCTCCAAAAAAGGCTTTGTTTAACTTGGGTAATGTGAATAAAAAGACCCATAAAGACAGTAACATGATTGCAATCGCTTGTAAAAAATTTAATTTCAGGTGTTACTTAAAAAAAAATATATATATAGTACTTTATTAATCCAAGAAATTACTTCTCTGCATTTAACCCATCCCCTAGGGGGAGCAGTGGGCAGCTTCATACAGCACCCAGGGAGCTAGCACTGAGCACCTTCCTCAGGGACACACCTGGACTGGGATTCAAACCAGGAAACTTCCACTTTCCAGCCTGACTTGCTGCAACCCATGGAGCCACCAGACTGCTGGAATAGAATGAAATAAATCTGTGTTGTTTAGCTGTATGTGGGCTAAATCTGCAGCTTTGTTCCAAAACACCTTTATGTTTCTGAGGGTTTGCAGTTATATTCTCACTTAAAAGTGTCCGACACCTCTGCATTGTGCCAGATGTAATGTTATTCATTAAATAACTCAGATGTGAATTTTTAAAAAGTAAAAATAATGTTAAACCACTGGCAACTAAATCAGTTAAAAGCACTATCAGTGTCCAATCTACCACAAAAACAGCAACATAATCACACATCATAGCTTTTTGAGATGGAATTTGTTATGTGCATTTATTTAATGAAATACATATTCATTCATTGTCCACACCACTTATACTGTTAAGGGTTACAGGAAACCTGGAGCCCAACCCAGGAGATACATGGCAAGGTGCCAACCCACCACAGGGAATTTGAAGACACCAATCAACCCAACCCACATGTTTCTGGACTGCAGGAGGAAACTAAAGAAATCCCACCAAACACAGAAAGAACATGCAAACTCCACACACACAGACCCAAGACAGGAATCAAACCCCAGGCCTGGAGGCACAAGCCAACAGTGCTAACCACCACACCACCTTGCTGCCTTGGGATATGCATTAATTTGTATAATTTTAGAGAGTGGCATTCTCTTCATATTCCTGCTAAATCTGCAGATACATCCCAAAACACACTCACTGTTCTTTCTGTTGTACCTTCGAGGTTGCGCTGTATTTTCTATTCAGACCAAACAGCCAACACCATGTCAGTGTGCCCATAGGGTTATTTTCTTAAATAATTTGGAGGCATATACAAATTTTAAGAGTTTTAATAGAGTAAAAAATATAACCCCGACAGCTATCTCGACGAAACCATACTATTACCAACTGGTCCGTCTCTGTTCCTACAATCCAACTGCCACTGAATATCGCTACACAGTCCTAATAAAAGAGTGTTGTTGCAACATAACAGTTTTGCGTATATCTCATTCTGAAATGAATTTAAAATTTTATAATTGCATTGTTTCCACCCCAAAAACATTGAAAACATTAGTCTGTGTATCTACAGACAAGACAGAAATACATTGATGAGGTCAGAGGTCAGACTCAGTAGCTGTGTGTAATTAAATAAATTTAAAAACAATGTTACTGTGCATGAAACTGACATCCTTGCCAGTCTTAAATGTTTTCTGCAAGCTGGAGTGGTTATGGCTACAGAGTCTTCAACTGGCTCTGCTGACAAACTCCACTGTCCTCACTGCAGACATTTGCATGCTCTTAAAATAGGGTACCTTTACCTAAGAATATGTAGACAAAGCATCTTATAAATGTGTTCAGTGAAGACTGCAGTCAAGGGAATTACCTAACATACCCAGTAACACTGAAAATGAGAAAAATTCCTGTTATTACATGGTTGTTGTGCCCTCTAGTGGTAACACTGGCATAGCTTTAAATTTATCACTGCAGTGATGATGTCACAGTGGATGTATGGACAGTATTCTAGAAGGGCAGAGTTTTAGCACTACGCTCCTGCAGCTCCGCCTTCAATTTCTACTTACCCTGCTACCGCCCATATCTGCGCCATTTGACATTATCCTGGCCCACTAGGGCTAACTTGTCAATTTATAGAATCTTGGCATCTTACTTAGCTCCTGAGTCCTGTAAAGAAATGTGACTGTTGATACAGACAAACATGACCGTCTGAGTTATCCAGCTGTCTTGACAAAATAAAGACTCCTTTGCTTTTTGGCAGACACTGTGACTTGAGTGGAACACCTGTAGCTGTGTGTTTATCTATTTCAGGGTCATGGGTTTCCTGAAGTCTATCCCAGGCAGCTTAGGGCACGAGGCAGGTTACTCCCTGGACAGGACACCAGCTCATCGCAGTTGGGTTGCCCTTAGACCAAGTAGGATATGGGTGTATATAGTGATACTAATACTGAACAAGGGAAATAATTAATTAGCGGTCCCACAATAGTGGATTGACTTACCTACCTCTGTACACTCACCACCCTCTCTCCCAATATTCAAAAAACGTTTGTAGACAAAAGTCTTCTGCAGCTTCCCATTGACTTAAAAACAAACACATTTCATCTTACAGCACTCAGGGTTTGTCTCCACCCTGACTTAGGTTTTTGCTTGCTTTGTAACTCACTTATAAGTCACTATGCATAAAATGACCAAATGTAAATGAAAACGGACTAGGACATTACAAAAGGGGTGTCATCATGTTTTTGGCCATGTACTGTATAACTTAATGACATGGTACAAATTGATAGAAGGGTGATTATCTTGCTTTGTGTGCACATGCATGAAAATATGGGTGTACATGATTAACTTGTCATGTGACTATATTGAACTGTATACTTCTTGTTCACATATCTGAAACATACTCACTGAAGATTAAAAAAAATCAGTAAGGGATCACATTAACCTAACAGATAATACAGTATATATTTACATGAATGAACTTTCAGACTACCCAGGTGGATTGAAGTATGCATTTTATTAGTAAAAGGACCATCAATTATGTTGAGTTAATGAATAATATTATTAATACAGTAATACAAAACTAATCAAGGACAAAATTAGTTGAGTGTGCTAATAACTGTTAAAGAACTGCAATGGAAATACGTTTTAAGTTCATAAACACTATAAATGTCATTGCAGTTTTACAAATGAGGGTTTAAACTCCCAAGCCAAAATTTAACAAGTTATGTCGTTGTTTACTGTTGATAGATCAACACCAAGAGAATATAAGTCAAGGTCTGTAAGGCCTGAAAATATACCTGATGCAGGTGTATTCAGTATGGCTGAATGTCAATTGTAAAGAATGATTTTGATTGTTGATTAATTGATATTGAAAAGTGCCTCTTTATTACAGACCATCCTGTTTATTCATCATGTTTGTGTCAAAATTAATGTCCACTGTGGCAGTAATAGTCAAAGCTGCACAAACTGTCAGATCATTTTTCATGCATATCTGTCAGTAATTCACACTGTATCTGTCATTAAGCAAGTTTAATTGTTTAGAACAGAGTATTCATACCATGCCTCTGCCTTACAAATAGTACATGACAAAGATGGTTTATGCTAATTTATTCAGACATATAAATATATGATTGCTTATTATAGTGAGCCACAGAGAAATGCTTTACTCAAGTAAAAATGCATGGTGGTGTGGTGGTTAGCACTGTTGCTGCGCACCTCCAGGCCTGGGGTTCAATTCCCGCCTTAGGTCTGTGTGCGTGGAGTTTGCATGTTCTCCCTGTGCTTGGTGGGTTTTCTCCTGGTGCTCCGGTTTCCTCCCACAGTCCAAAGACATGTAGGTTAGGTTGATTAGTGTGTGTGCCCTGTGGTGGGTTGGTGCCCTGCAGTGGGTTGGTGCCCTGCCCTGCACCCTATGTGCTCTGGGATGGGCTCCAGGCTTCCTTACGACCCTCACCAGGAATAAACGGTTTGGATAATGGATGGAAGTAAAAATGCTTAATCATATTTGATGAAATGAATGAAAACAAGTTTAGTTTACTACAGGTAAAGAAAAAAGCTAAATTCTAAATCTTAACTTTGTCCTTTTAAGGAACAGTGGGTGGGTCTTAAGAGACTGTACAACAATAGCAGTTCTTGCCCTCTAGTTTAATTGGAAGTGGTGTATTTGGTAACTTTGGCTCCCTCGGATACCATGTTTTGCCATTTCTTTGGGTAGAAGATGCATGGCAGTTTTTGTTCACACTGGACATGGTTGCAGAATTATTATTAAAGTAAGCCACAAAGACAGAAGTACTGAAATGTTTTATTAAAGTAAAAATACAATTACTAATCTAGAAAACACTTGACTAAAAGTCTGGTGACTCAATGGGTAGAACATCAGACTGGGATACCAGAAGTATTCTGGTTCAAAAGCCAGCCCAGCCACCAGGTGTGTCCTTGAGTAGATCACTCAGCACTAGCTCATTGTAACAGGTACATGAAAAGTTTGGATAAAAGCATCTAAAAAATGTCAAAGAGTCTTACTTAAGAATGCATTTCTTACTCGCCACCTTTTAAAATGCATTTCTAATTGAGGTTTTCTAACTGCATTCTGATTAGCATTTCACTGACAATTCACAGATGAGTGTCCACAGCTTCATTAAATTGCATATGAAAACGATAAAAAAAAAATTGAACAGGGCTCATTATACATTTTGGTATAAAAAAAACAAGAAAAAAAAGTTGCTTTATGGAGCATCTGCTTTGAATTAACACTAAATTTGACCAACAAAACATCTTTCAAAGACTTAAGATCCACAGTTGGAAATGTATCTTTCTAACTATTACTCCAGAATCTTCTATTCAGTCTCAGCAAGAGCTGGTTCTCAAAATTCTTTGAATTAAGTCGTGCTCTTTTGGGAATAAAAATCAATCCTTCTGTGCTAAAAAGTCTCTCACATGCTGCTGAGGCTGGAAGAGGTGTGTTAAGTTTTAGCGACAATTTACACACCGAGGGAAAATATTTTAGGGCCTCCATGGTGTTATCTGGACTGGCTAAGTAAGTCTCCAGCTGTTTGGCACTTTCTTGACATCTGATTTGCTTAATGCTGTAAAAAAAGTCTTCCTCTTCAGAAGAGTTGTTGATATCATGTGTACACTGTATGGGCTGCTCCTTCAAATGCCTTCGAATGTAGTCAAAGCCTATATAATGAAAGAATTTTATTATTACAGACTCAAATTAAAACAGACTTGCAAGTTAATAACACTTACCACAGGATTAACATGTCATTAACATTATTCTTTGATGTGTAGGATTTGTGTGGGGAGAAAGAATGCATTTGCAGACCACTACAACTCCATCCATCCATTTTCCCTACCAATTACCCTATGCAGGTTTGTGGGACCATTACAAGTTAATACAAGGTTACATATTTACCAAGTTTGTGGATGTCATCGTCGTTTGTCCAGCATGTTCTGAACTTGGGGAGAAGGATCGCTGCAGCGATTAATTCTGGGTCAGTAAGCATCTGTCCAAAGCGTTTCTCAATTCCTGTCTGAAGAGCATCCACCAAAGGCAGACAGAACTTGCAGGAAAGACGAAGGTGATCAAGTTTATTCTTGAGAAGGGTAATAGTAGGTACCAACCACCCCATCTGAACATTGTCCTCTGCCTTCAGAACATTGATAGCCTTGGCAATTGGGTTCATGGTCTTCACATACTCCGCAAGAAATGCCAGTTCAGCAGGAGTGAACCTGTTAATACAGCAAAAATTCTGATTTAATATATTAACTATATTTTGAACATTTTGACTTACATTTTGTATTGTTTTTTTACCATTTTTCTACATTATGATTAATTTCACATTTAAGCAAAAGAACAAGAAAACATCAGTATGAGTTCTGGAATAAAAATATAAACAACAAAGACATACATCGGCACTTCCAATGAGTTACACACAGCTCCAACGGCGTTTTCTCCACGTTCTCTCGTAATCTTTAGGATTCTTTCCACAGCCAAGAAAAGTGAATTCCATCTTGTGTCCTTTGGCCTTAGGAGCTCCATCTTGCATTGTGCTTCCACGATCTCTGTAGCTTGGGAGGAGCGAGCACTTCTGTTCCAGAGGGCCCAGCACTTAGTAAAGGCAGAGCGAGAGATTTTTCTGTAGGCTGCTTGTGTATGTGCAGCTGACACATCAACTGTAGATACCAAATTGAGAAGGTGGCATGCACAACGATGGTGCTTGGGCAGTATAAACTGCATACCGTCATCTTCTTCTAATATGTCCCCAACTTCAACAAACTTCACGTCCACACCTGAATGCCCTTCCTCTTCTCCGCTAGTCTCTCCATCTGTGTCAAGCACTTCTTCAAGCTGTTCTGCATTACTGTCTCCATCCGTGTCACCGAACAGCCTTAACGCCTTTATGAAGTTGGAACCGTTGTCAGTAGTTGTCCGAATAATTTTCTCTCGAACGTTGTACTCTGTGTGTATGTCATTTAGCGCACCAGCAAGTGCAGTAAAGGTGTGGGATCCCTTCAGCTGTTTACAGGCTAATGCAGCAGAACATCTCTCCAAGGTATCAGGGTTAATCCAGTGTGCAGTAACACCAACAAAACTGCGACCATATGCTGTCCAGCAATCAGTAGTTGTGGCAATGCATTCAACTTCACTCATAGCTTTCTTTAGGTTGCTCTTCATTTCCAAGGTTGCTGTGTCAACTTTGCATTTAAGAGATCCACGTGACATCGCAGTGGCATCTGGTTGAAGGTGAAGCAACAGATTATTAAAGCCTGGCTGTTCAACAATGCTGAAAGGGAGAAGGTCTTGGATGACAAAGCACATGACTGCATCCTCCACACTTTTCTGAGACACTTTCTTGGTTTCCCCAAACTTTAACTGCTTTAAACATGTTGGACCGTCATCTGAACAAGATCTCCTTTTGATTGAAGCACCAGTCAGTTTTTTGTACTCCTGAATATAATTCACATGCTTTCTCTACAAACAGTAAAATGAAAAATATTAGCTTGAATTTAGTTAAATAAGAACCAGACCTCTTTGGTATTGTAAAAGTAATTTCTCTCTTCCATGAACAGTACATAACTGCATTTCCAGATAAATGTATAAAAATTTAACTAGATATATAAATGTATAATCCTGTTTTTTTTTTCTTAATTTATTCTTACAATTATTGTAACAGGCCAAGGGAGCCGGCGGGTGAAATTGCTTCATAGGACGAGGTTTAAGTAGGAGCAACGAGGAGGGTAGTGTAATAACCAATGCATGTAGCAGCGGGTCAGCTACAGTTACGTCACCTCCAGACACCCGATAAGAGTCCGATTGGCTTCCAGAGATACAGAGTTAAATCCGTGGCTCAGCGGAATAATCGCTGCGTGGTTATTAACAACGGTGCGAAACCCGCCTCCTCCTTCGGTCCGTTACAATATATATCTAATTTAACACGGGGATGCTTTGTGAATTGATGCTCTTTGTTTTCAAACTCGTTATCAAAAAATATCGACGTCTACTGCTATTAAGCATGCCAATCATCGCGGCGATACAAACTAACATACAAGTGAACAGGGGATAGTAGCGAAATCTTACCTCTATGTGCTTTTTGAGGTTGGATGAAGAATTCTTGAAAGCCAGTATTTCATGGTATTTTGGCTGACATAAGAGGCAACGCATCCTATAAGACTCGTTTTTTGTGCCAACCATTTCAAACATATCTTTTAAATATGGCCATGGATGAGAAATGTTACATGGCACAATAGCAGCATTGATATCAGTAATGTTATTGCTCGTGCTTGGTTCATCATGCATACTTTCTGAAAACTCCATTATCGTTGCTTTTGAAATATGTTCCTGTTCCCCGCGTACTTCTTGTAGAGTAACGGGTGAGTTGGTACGAAAAGTATCACGGCGTTAAGGACGAAAAGCATGCGATTTGCGGCTTCTTAGTTGGTACTAGATCAGTTTCCTGTAATAACAGGAAATTCGCAATGTATTACAATAGTGATTCGTTTCTAAATCAAGTATATTTTCCCCCTCCCCAAGTGAAGTATTAAAGGGGAAACGTCGACTCATGTTAAGTACAAATACTTAGAAGTCCTACTTGAGTACAATAAAGTAGTGATCAACATTCTACACAAGTGCATACGTAAAGTAGCGCGTGCCGCCGAACTGCGGAAAGAAGATGTTCATTGGTGGTTTCAGGCCTGCTGATAGAACTTTAAATTCTATTGGCTCAATGGACCTCGCGCCCACTTTTCGAGGGACTCTGCGTTTCGCTATACATAAACAATGATAAAATCGTTTAAGATTGAAAGGCTGCGGTTATACTGCTCAAATATGTATCGCAAATGACACTTCAATAATAAAAAATTGTCCCCTAGGGGCATTTCAAGGCACAAATAGGAATTTACACAGAGTAGCATTAGAGATAAGTAAAATATATTTTCACTTGTCCGTTTCCGTATGCCAAAAGCAAGTAAAAGGCGAGGTCTACATTACCAATGACTTCGTGTTCGAACGTACAATACATCATTTGTCGACACATCCTAAACCCATCTAATCTAAACAGCCATGTCATATATTCTATATTCAGTTCAGGAAACTGCTCATGAAAGGAGACTCATAAATAAAAGTGCAAACGCGAAAATCTCAATTTAAAAGTGTGAAGCACAAAATGCCACATAACGTGCGAATGTAACAGTTAATGTTACACTTTCAAAATGTGTTGGGAATTGTATGTACCCATTGTGAATTCTCATCGAGCTGTCAGTTTACGGGCGTTTTAATTGATTTATGCAAAAGTTTGGCTACACATCGCCCTTTAAGCACCTTCAGTGTTTTCGTAACTCCCCCCTTCCTGAGGTCCTCTTGCTCCTCAGTGGCGCTATACATCGCTGAAAAGGATACGGAAAAGGAAGTTCAGGATTTGTCTTTTACAGCACTAGAGTTGCCGTTTTCATTTATGCGCAAGTAATACCAATATTAGTATCATTTGATGCAAATACATACCGTTTGTTACTAAGCGGTCAAATTGTTTTGCGGTCTTTTCTAGACAAGATATAGCGGCTGAAAACACTGGTAAGAACTTCTAGTCAAGACGATTTGAAGAACGCCTCGGAGCTGTAGCTCAGCGGACTAATCATTTTGTCTATTAAAACTCTGCTCAGAGGGGCTCGAGCTTTTAATGTAACACGAAGCTCTAGTTAAGGTAGTATAGTTTATAAATCACTTGCACCGAAGTACAGACTTTACCCTTCAATGTAAAGTGAGTGGCTCTTAAAAGAGCCGTTTGGTTTCCTAGTAAGAGACAAAGCTTAACCCCCAAAGCCATAGAGAGTGCGGCCCT
>JABJVR010008707.1:0-10432 GCA_025773905.1 Chitala chitala
AGGGGCATTTAGCCCCCAACAACATAGCTCCCAGGGTCATTTGGGCACACAAACCCCTCCACCACTTTAAGGTGGCAACTCGAGGAGGGACTGCGAAAAGATGAATGATACAATTTGTATGAGCCGACAACTGCTTCAACCCTCCCAATATCCTTTTGCTTTTTAGTGATGATGCTCTGGGCAGCAAATATTAAGTAGTTGATGTTGCCATAAAATCCAGCTAAGACCTAAACAGTTTGTAATGAGCCAGACAAGCTGAACTCATGCAAACAAAACATGGACTATACAGAGGGGGGACTAAACTTAGTTGGTCTGCACATCCTTTCATGTTGTAAAACTGTTTGTTTTTATATATATATATATATTATAATTTTGCATATTGTATTAGGGATTGATAGACTTATTTGTGCATATGGTCAACTGACCACTTT
Organism: Chitala chitala; assembly: GCA_025773905.1. Lineage (NCBI taxonomy): Eukaryota > Metazoa > Chordata > Actinopteri > Osteoglossiformes > Notopteridae > Chitala > Chitala chitala. The sequence continues at coordinate 432 of JABJVR010008707.1, forward strand.
TGGCATTCTGTTCACTATCTGTAGTTCCACCAACAAACTTCTGACCAACCGGTCAAACAGCCAAAGAGAACACAAAGCCTGTGTTAGGAAAATTCTTCCTTAGGTACCTAACAAATACATTCACATACAAAAGGACTATAAAATAAACAAGTAACTACACACCAGACTTTGAAGTAAGAGAGTTTAATGCTCATATGAGGGAGAGAATTTGTCGGTCTCACAAGATTCCTCAGAACAATCTCAAAAGTTCCAACTGCGGGCATGTCTCTTTATACACAAGATCACAATAGTAAAAATGTAGGGGGCAACATGGGGAGTGAGTTTCACCCATCCCCTCCTTCCCTATCTCCAGATACCCCTTGGCAGGGTCAGCCCAGAGTCACCTTTGATCATTACAGTCTCAATGTAAATTACACATTCCGCAAATGGTTTTTGTTGTTCTTGCAAGCACCATAAGACTTCATCTTTATTACCCTCTATAGGGGTAAACATTCCTATGTGTGTCCAAATGGTGCCTCCTTATCTCTTAAGAGCACACCACATCTAAACAGCAAACTCAGTTGAATACTTTTTCAGATGTTTCACACAGGTTAGCTTGCTTTTCCATTTCATGTAGATATATGACATATAACACATTTCTTTTAAATCAAGCACATACAAGTTTAACACCATTTTTCTGACAGCCTGAAACAGTGGACAAGACCAAACTGGCAACCAGTGGGTCAAACCCAGTGAGCCAAGAACGGTGCAGTTGGAAGACTACCTTTTTTTTTTTTTTTTTTTTTTTTTCTTCCTCTTTGTGATTTTGATGGTTTGTCCTGCATTAATATTTTGCTTGTGGTGGCAGTGCAGTGTCTTTCTCATCACAGGGAAAACTGTTACCTGAACCATTATTTTGCTGTAGTATCATCTTGGCAAAAATAAGAGGGTCTTGATAGGTTGTGCTCCATTGGCTCTGGGTCATCTGACTTGTGTAAAGACTGCTGAGGTCTGAGAGGGGGCTTCACTGGTTTTGCACAGGGGGAGATATTGCATGGTCTAGTGGGAAGTGAGCTGCTTTTATAAGGTTTAAGGTGACTGATATTTGTTTTTTAAAATTGGTCCTTCCAGATTTGAGAGTAACAAGTTTTCCAGTCATTGCTTCAATAATGTAGGGTCCAGAGAAGTCAAGCTCCATTTTCCCCACCTTCCAAATTTTGACATTGGCAAAAAACTTCATCTACAACTTGACCTTACAAAAATGTCATGTATAGTGTGATTATATATTATAAATTTTATTTTTTACCTTTTTCTAATGCTTTTGCACTGATAGAAGCACTCTGGGTCCCAGTGTGCAGAATAACAAGCTTTATTCGGTGAACATACACCAAGAAGTACCGCAAAGTCATAAGTCGTTTTGACAGGCGTAGGGTCGAAGATGCCAAAGAGTCTGTCCGTAATATCAATTATGTCTACACTGATTCTACTCAGTTATCTTGCATTATCATTAGGTTTAACTGCATCATGTTAATGCAGTTTCACAGGTTTGCTTCCTTCAGCTGGGAAATATTGCTAGCCTGTGCCATTTTCTTACTACAGAATTTTCAGTGAAAATGTTGCAAGCTTTTGTTTATAGTCAGACTTCTGTAATGCTTTACTCTCTGGAAATACAAGCCACAGAGAACTCTTTACAGAGTATCCAAAATGCAATGGCTAATTATCACTGTAAGCAGAAAGTATGGCCATACAAGTCAATACTTTCCTCACTTCACTGGCTTCCTTGTTAAATACAGAACTATTCTCTTGTCAACATATAAGGCACTCAAAGGCAAAGCACCAGTATATCTAAAATAGTTTGTTACTACATGTAATCCAAATCAAATCATTCTCTATGATCCCAGAATGCAGGACTGCCATTCCACACATACATAAACGTATTGGTGCTAGAGCTCTTAGTGACAGAGGCCCTTGTCTATGGAACAGTCTGCCTAAGGGATGCTGTATTTGTCTGTCTTTAAATCCTAACTACAAACACTTTTTTTTTTTTTTTTTTTTTTAAATTCTTCCCATGACAGACTTCATAGCTCATGGAAATTACATTTATTTTATTTAGCAGATGCCTTTGTCCAAAGCGACTTACATTCTCCAATACCTTTTTCACATTTGTGACATGCATGTGTACCATTTTCATTGTAACAGCAAGTGTTGTCCTTTCAAAGCGCACGTGATTAAGTCAAGCAATTCTCAGTAATTCAAATAAAGGGAAAGCATACATTTTATATGTTTAAGTCTCAAATTAACTATAAAAACATGTACAAACACCCTTGCAACAACAGAGTTAATGGAAGCATAGATGAAAAGACTTCAGATTTTAAGTTAAGGTGCTCCATGAAGAGATGTCTTCAGTTGCTTGTGGAATATAGACAGTGACCATGAAGTCCTCAAAGCAAACTGAAGTTTGTTCCACCATATAGGCACCAGAGAAGACCCTAGGTTTACCAGTTTTTAGGATGAGTGCAATCAGTCTCTTCCCATTAGCAGACTGCAGAGAATGGGAGGGGACAAAGTTCTTGACTCGAGACCAGAGGTAGCCTGGAGCAGTCCTATTGATGGCCTTGTACATAAGCATTAGGATCTTGTGGACCTGGACTGGAAGCTAATGTATCATGATGAGCAGGGGCATGACGTGTGTCCATTTGGGAACATTGAACATGAGGTGTGCTGCTGCCTTCTGGATCTTCTGGAGAGGATATGTAGCAGAGGCCGGGAGGCCAGCCAATCTTGAAATGACTAATGCTTGGACCAGGAGCTGAGTTGAATATTCTGTGAGACATGGTCTGATCTTCCTGATGTTGTAGAGGGAAAACCTGCAAGCCCTGCAGCCTGTAGTGATGTGTTCAGAGAATGACAGGTTGCTGTCCATCATCAGTCCAAGGTTCTTCACCAATGTGGCAGACGTTGCATTTTAGAGTTCACGGGGGATGGAGTTCTTGGCTGGGATGATCAGCAGCTCAGTTTTGAAGAGATTCAGCTGCAGGTGACGATCAGCCATCTATCTTTGCCTCTTGCCTTACAGATAATCTTAGTAAAAACATCTGTGACTGAGGGTGGGCAAAATAGGAACAGTTGGGTGTCAGCATAGCAATGGCAAGCGAAGCCAAGCAAACTGAATTGATCCCAGGGAAGTTGTGTACAGTGAGAAGAGGAACGGACCCAGTACAGACCCTTAGGGGACCCCTGTCATAGAGTCCCTGACATAGACACTTGGCCCCTCCAGGATACTACAACCACACCCCGAAAGGTAGGAGACAAACCATCAGTACACGGTACCACATATCCTGAGATTGGAGAGTTGCTAGGAGTATCTTGTGGTTCACTGTGTCGAACGCAGCAGACAGGCCAAGTAGGATTACGTCAGAAGAGAGGGAGCTTGATATCTGGCAGCATCCAGGTCATCAGTGAGAGTTAAAGGTGCATTCTCATTAGAATGCCCTTTCTTGAAACCAGATTGACCTACTAGCCGTCCTCTATTCTGTAACAAGAACATAGACGATTGGTGAAGACAGCTCATTCAAGTGTTTTAGATAAGAATGGAAGAAGTGACGGCTGGTCTGTGCTTCTTGGGAAGCAATGGCTGCTCTAGGTCACTGATCAGTAGGCAGCACGAGCTCTTCTGCCACAGCAAGGCCTGATCCACAGACATTTTACATATGACAACCTCCATTAAATGAAATGGTGCACAATTGACTAGAAGCAAGATTAGAACACTGTAGTTAGCTTCACAAATATAGTTAACTAAAAAATATAGCTAATTTACTAAACTTGCATACAAACTAAAAGTTTAGTTTAAATTTGGGATATATGCATTTTGAAAAGTAAATACTAGCATTGGTAATCAAAAAACATTGGTTTGCTTTGTTTGTAGAATCTACTGTATGTTGACCTTGAATATCAGGTTTGTAATTCTTAATGATGGACAGTAACATTACCAAAAACAATTGTTGGTATTCAAGAGTTTTATTTGAAATTTATCCACAAACCCAGTTCAGGCAGACAGGAATTATGCATGGTTCTCTGAGTCAAGTAGAAATAAAGAAGTTAGGAGTTGGGACAGCGAGGTCTGTCAGCTTCTCAGTCACCTTGCCTGGCTGGATGGTATTGAAAGTGGAACTGTAATCCAGGAAAAGCGTCCTGGCATATGTTCTGCTGCTATCCAGGTGTTTCAGGATGTGGTATAGAGCTACAGCCACTGCATCGTCCACTGATCTGTTGGAGCAATAGGCAAACTGGATGGGGTCAACAGTGTCAAGGACCGTGTGGTTAATGTGTATAAGAAGCAGTTTTTCTAAGCACTTCATGGCGACTGATGCGAGCAACACTGGCCTAAAATCATTCAGAGTGGATGTGTCTGGAGTCTTAGGGACCAGTATAATAGTGGATTTTTTGAAAATGCGAGGAACTACTGCCTGATTTAAGGACAGGTTGAAGATGTCTGTGTACATGCCAGCTAGTTGTTCCCCGCAGGCTTTGAGAACTTTAGGGGAGACACCATCTGGTCCCACAGTCTGATGGGGGTTCACCTGCTTCAAGGTCTTCAGGATCTGTGTGAATGTCACTTGAAGAACAGTATCTTTTGGGTCACGGGGATTTTAAGGGTGTGTCTGTGTTCAGCCTGTCAAACCTGACAGAAGTTATTCAAGCTGTCTGGAAGGGTGACATCTTGGGAGACTGGGGTAGTTGTGGTGTTCATATAGTTTGTGACTTTCTGGATTCTCTGCCACATATTGCATGTGTTATTTAGATAGTAACTTCCAAATTTTTGGGATCATGCCCTCTTTCCAAGCTCTGATAGACTTCTGTAGCTCATACCGGGCTCTCTTGTATTCCACTTGATCTCCTGACTTAAGCTACCTGCTTCTTCCTGTTAGGTTTTTGGGTGGGGGAAAAACACACAGTCCTTGGGGGACACATATGGATGTGTACCAGCTGATGTCGCTCACAATCTGTGTATTCATAGATGTTGTCTGTAGCCTCTTTTGAAGATGTTCCAATCTGTAGCCTCCAGGCAGCCCTTCAGGCTAGCCTGTGCAGTACAGGCATTAACAGTTCTAACTGTGACTGGTTTTGCCTTGAGCCTTTTGATGTAAGTAGGTCTGAGCTGGATTGTTAAGTGGTAAGACTTACTAAAATGAGGAAGAGTTACAAACTGAGTTTTGGTATATTTTCCAAAGATTGAAATTATTGAAATTTCCTAGAATGATAAACACTTGTCTTATGTTAGCGTCACCAGTGACCCATTTTCATTTTTAAATTCATATAAAAAAAAAAATGTGGTTTTTGCATTGTATCGAGGCTTTTTGACTTTGTTAGGAACCTCTATTTAAAAAAAAATAAATTAAATTTTTGAAGTGCTCTCGTAAAAAAGTTGTTTTGGGTGGTTCGGGTCAGTTTTGACCCAGTTATAAGATAATAAATGTTTAATGTAATAATAAACATATATTATATAACACTGTCAGCTGACTAACACTCAGGAAAGAGCCTACTGACTTCCAGCCCCTCCTCCAACCCTGTGGGCTTATCTGTTTACCAGGATCTTCCCTAGTAACAAACAGCCCCCCCCCCTTTGTCCCTCCTGTTTTTACTGATAGCCAATCACATTCTTTTTCCAAAGACTGAGGGGGTCATCCAGACATGTCTACAAACTCAGTTTAGAGTTGGTGACTTGCAGAGTAAACATCTCCAGTTTGTAGCACGCAAAAATGAGAAGATTTACAACAAGCCAAGCTCTGGATCATATTTTTGCTGAAAATGAGGCAGAGGACACAGAGCAGCATAGGGATATGGATGAGCAGGTGTTTGAGGAGGAGGACAATATAGAGTATCAGCCAGAGGACACCAACACATCTGATGAGTCTGAGGAGGTCACCAGTGCTGAAGCTGCTGAAACATTCAAATCTAAAAGGGGTAACATCTGTTGGAGCTCAGTACCTCCTGGCTTACATGGCAGGGCAGCTGCTCCAAATGTCATCAAAATGAACCCTGGGATCACAAGGTTTGCTGTGGCAAGGGTAAGTGACACCAAGACATGTTTTGATTTGTTTATGCCATTGTCACTAAAAAGAATCATCATTGCAATGACAAACTTCAAAGGGAAAAAGTCTACGGTGACATGTGGAATGACATTGATGAAGAATACCTGGATGCATATATTGGTGGTGTTCTTGCTGGAGTATACAGATCCAGCAATGAGGCCACTGATGGTCTTTGGGACCAGTCAACCGGAAGAAGTATTTTCTGGGCAACAATGTCACTTCAGACATTTCACATGATAACGAGTCTTCAGATTTGACAACAGAGACAATAGAATAAAATCTGACAAGCTTGCTCCCATCAGGGATGTCTGGGAGAAATGGGTGCAGCTCCTTCCACGGATGTTCAATCCGGGGCCAGAGGTGACAGTGGATGAACGTTTACTCCCTTTCCATGGAAAATGCCCCTTCTGACAATACAGGTCGAGTAAGCCAGGCAACTATAGCATAAAAATCTGGGCAGCCTGTGATGCAAAAAGCAGCTATGCTTGGAAACTTCAGATTTACACAGGCAAACCTGCGAGTGGCATCCCTGCGAAAAATCAAGGAAAACGTGTAGTCCTTGATATGACTACTGGAGTGCAGGGTCACAATATCATGTGACAATTTTTTTACGAGCTATGACCTTGGTCAAGAACTTCTCAGGAGGAAACTTACCATGGTGGGCACAATTAAAAAAATAATAATAAATAAACTTGAGCTGCCTGCTGAGATTGTGCAGGTAAAGGACAGGGCTGCTTTGTCTTCAAAATTTGCTTTTACAGACTCCACCATTGTTTCGTATTGTCCAAAAAAAAAAATCGGAATGTGATACTTATGTCCACATTTCACAGAGTTGCAGCTGTGTCCTCAGAAAGTGATAACTCCTTAATTATTTTGGACTACAATAAAAACAAACAAAGGAGGCGTGAACAAGCTGACTGCCACCTACACTTGCCAGCGAATGACCAGGAGATGGCCAATGGTTGTTTCATAACATCCTGGATGTGTCTGCATACAATGCATTTGTGTTGTGGACCCACATCAACCCAGGGTGGAACTCAACCCAAAAAAAAAAAAAAAGCGGAGAATGTTTCTTGAGGAGCTAGGAACTTCTCTTATCAAGCCACATTGAGTGAAGGGAACGGATGCCCCGAGATCCAGCCTTCATCAGACAGCTGCAGAGCTCACCCAGTACTCCGTCCACACCACCAGCAACAAAAAGAGCGACAAAGCCTGCATCCTCCTCAGCCAGCACAGACACAGCCACAACTCCACGGAGGCCATCTGATTTTAAAAGAAAGAGGTGTCAGGTCTGTCCTAGCAATAAGGACAGAAAGACAAACATATTTTTTTTACAGTAGAAACAGTATATCTGCAAAGAACATATTAAAAGTGACTTTTTGCCATATGTGCATCTAAATCTAGTGGCAAAAAATATATATATTTTTTTGCAACTAGTACTTTGGTTCTATTGGTTTTATTTGCTTAGTGTTGTTTGTTTGACCCTAAATCTATATTTTGTATTACTTGTTCTGCTTTTTATATTTTTATAAAATTAAATTTTTGAAAAGAGAACTGTTTTTTGCCTTTTTCTTGAAGTAAATATGTATGGGCCAAAACTGACCCTATGTCACACTTCCCACAGAAGGAGGCGAGTAGGCAAAGGTTGAGTCTAATGTGCAAAGGGCTTTTAATACAATAAACAAGAGTTGCACATACAATACAGCTATTAGGCATCACAAGGCCAAAACCACATACAACCATTAGCTACAAACATTCAACAACTGGCAAAGGGACTGGCATACAAAGGGCAGTATATATAGGGAACAATGCACACAGGGATCAACAAGGTAAGTACACGGCTGGCACCACATAATGAGGGCTAATTACATAAGCGAAACATGGCAGGAAAGGTTACATCTGGTGGACACACGAGGTATGGCAGGCGGGATGTGACAGTACCCGCCCCCCCAAAGGCCGCTCCAGAGGCCGTAAAGGAGCCAAGCCTAGGGAGAGGGAGAAAAGCAAGGGACCAACAGAAACACAAAGGCCAGAGAAGACATCAGCAAGACAAACAGGACTAAAAGGAACCAGAAGCGAGACAAGATGAAAACAAGGAGGACAAGACGTGGAGCTGACCAAGGGCATGAATGACGACAAGGGCAGGAACTGGAGGAGCCAGGGACGAGAGACCAGACAACGGGGAGGACCAGGGACACCACGAAGGACCAGGATGAGGCAGCAAACCAGGGACATGACCAACAAACAAGGGAGAGAGACCAGGGACCGGGGCAAACCGACGGGGCAGAACAACACGAGGAGGGACCGAAGCAAGGGGACAAACAGGAGGGCCCAACGAAGGAATAGGACGAACCGAGGGCAGCCCCGGACGACCAGGCGGAGCAACCGCCGGAGCAGACAGAGGGCGACGTGAGGGTGACGAAGGATGAGGGGACTGAGGGGACCGTGAGGGTGAAGGGGGACGGGAGGATGAGTGAGGACGAGGCAAGGGCGACAAGCAACGATGAGGGGGCGAGGGAGCACGAAGCATGGGGGAGGGAGCCGCAGGCGGAGGATCTCTAGTGGAGGGTGGAGGAGGTCCGGAGGAGTGCGCAGACGATTGAGGTGAGGACAAGGGAGGCTAAGTGGCACACGAGGGAGACCGAGGAGAGGACAAGGGAGACGGAGCCGAGAACGAGGAACACCGAGGGGAGCACGAAGGAGGCGGAGGAAACAGCGGAGCAGGACAGGAGAGGGAGGACGGGGGCTGGAGGTGGGAACCAGCCGAGGCCCCATTCCACGCACCATCGCACACGAGACACGTGCAGGGGACATGACTGGGTGGGTAGGTGAGGGGATACGAGTAGGTGTGGTGAAGGGCATGGGGTTTACAAGCATAACAGAGGACTGAGAGGTAAGAGGGTTGAAGAGGGCAGGATACAAGGTACAGGAGTCTTCAGGCAGCATCTGGGGATCTGGGATTGGCATGAGCGTGGGGCCAGGCTAGGCAGGCAGAGGAACCGGCGGCGAGACCGAGGAGCCAGTTTGAACAGGCTGTGGGACTGGCGTTGAGGTCCTGGGGCCGGGCAGCATTGAACACTGGGCCAGCGGTGAGACCATGGGGCCGGGATGCACAGGCTGCTGGACCGACGGCAAGGCCGAGCAGCCGGGCTGGGCCTGCGGAGTCTGTGGCGGCGACACTGGAGCCATAATGGGGACTTGAGGCGACGACGCTGGAGCCGTAGAGGCGACTGGGGGTGACGACGCTGGAGCCGTAGAGGTGACCGGGGGCGACGACGAGGAATCTGGCGAGGCATCCCGGAGCAAAGGCATGAAGGTAACGTGGGGATCCACTTGGGTCTGGGTAGAGGTGGTTTCTCTGGGTGGACGCAGCTGAGCTTGAGTGGCTCGGGTAGTTCCCCTCTGAACCGTCTGGGTGCAGTGGTGCACCCGAGGTGCATTCACTACAGTTGTCTGAGTGTATACAACTGCTACCCCAGTTCGTTCCATGTGAAGGGCTACCTCTATCCCTTCAGGTGGGAACAGAGCTGTGTAGACAAGGTTGTCCCACTCTGGATCACTGTCTATCTCTGAGCTGGAAAGCAGAGCCGTATGCATTGACGGTCGCTTCATGGGCTCTAGGCTCATTGCACCCAAACGTAGCACATCAGTGGGTTGCGGTGTTTCATGGCCCACAACACAGTCATACAACCTTTGATTGCATTCCTGGAGCAGACACTCTGGAGCTGCAGAGGGGACTGGAGGCGATAAATACATGGAGACCTGGGACAAAGGTGATGAGGGGAGCTGGGGATCCCACAGAGTCTGGGTTACACAGTCCTTTACCAACACTTGGGGAGATGAACAAGGATCTGTTTGCAGGGCCTGGGATGCAAGGGTCGGTGATGGTGGGGTCTGGAAAGCACTGGATACAAGGGTTGGTGAGGTCTG
>JABJVR010008709.1:0-10430 GCA_025773905.1 Chitala chitala
GGGATGGGCTCCAGGTTTCCCCGCGACCCTCACCAGGAATAAGCGGTTAAGATAATGGATGGATGGATGGATGGTCATTCTACTTAACTACATGGCAATTAAAATACATAAATACTGAAAACATAATTCCTCCATTACTGTCCTTTTATCATAAACAAGGGTACTATTGCCAGCACATCCACCTCACAATACAGCTCTATATTTTACATTTACAGTTATGTTTAATTTATTAAACTGCATAGACACAAATATCATTACACTTTACTTATCATGGGCGACACCTAGTTAAATGTATGTGCTTTGCTAATTGACTTTTATTCATACTTTCTGCTCACATTTACAGTGATTTCATAAAGATAACATTTCACCATAAAATGTAAGGTTAACATTTGTCTGTGAAATAAAGGATTTCCATCATTCCATGGTCCTTATTTCCACCAACACTGAGAAAGTAAACCAGTCGACACAATGATTGCGTCTCAGAAAAAAAGAAAATTTTTACACACAAAACCCAAAGTCCTTTTTCCATGACTGCCTCTTATTAATCCAATTGAATTCCACACTTACCTATTCAATTTGTTTATGAAGATATGCAACAGGAAGATTTAGCCAATTTCAGAAGTTTCCCCTCCTTACGTTCCTCCTTAATACATCATAAACATAAATTTAAATATATATCTCATTTGACAGTTTCTTAAAAGAGAATTCATTGCAAGCTAGTACAGTTTCACACCCTGCAGGGATTTGGAGTTTTGCCTTGAAATATGAAGTGAGTTCTTGTTTGCTATGAGTTCTGTTCACTATATTTTACAAACTAAAACTGCTGACTTGTTTTTATGTAAACTCTGCCAAAATTTTCCATTCCATAACACCATATTCTTTACAAAGTAACTTGCAGAATATTTAAATGATTTTGATGTTGTAGCTAGAACACCTGTATAGGCAAATTTCTTGGAAGTGCAATTAGTAAATAAATATTTTAAATCATTTAACTGTTATGTTCATGCTAACACATAGGAAGGTTAACATCTTCAACCTAATTATATACGAATTCTTGTAAACAAAATAAGATCACTGCACCACAAGAAAACACTATTAGACTGGTATCGCTCACAGGCTCAGACAGATCAGGACAGGTTCACCTCCACTGACGTATCTCTGGACAACCTGAAATGAGATTAGAAGTGCTTCCTTTCATGACCTTCGCTGTCCACATATCTCAGTCCAAAATCTCACTTCAATAACTCTGTCTAACATCTCTGTTCCTTCTCATATGACTAGTCTACACCATCTTGTACAACGTATTTTTAAAATAACAATAACAAGTATGTACATCAGTTTATGTATATCAGTGCATCTCCCAAGAAATTAAAAAGACACCATCAATCAGTAAACATTTCTGGCCTGTTAAAAATTTTAGTATGTTTCCAAAATTCTCAAATGTTTTAATGAGAATGTTTATTTGCTACATAAACTAGTTGCTTTTTTCCACCAAGATTGTGGTTCTAGGTAGCATTTAAGATGACTGTCCTAACCCACAGTTTCTGTTTTCACAAGCAAGGTACACCACAGATATTAGCATAAAGCATAAATCAGTGTGCTACTGCAGGTTCACACTGATGCTAAATGTCTTTAGGTAATAACCTGATGCTTTCTGAATGTTTTTTAGCCATGCAATTTTATCTTTAGGTACGTACAAAAACAAAAATGATGACATTATCATTAATGTGCTATGCATAGTATGCATATGTTCACATACAAATACAGTACATTTCCATTATTACCTTTCCACAAAATATTAACTTCAGGCAAGCAAGTTTTAGTGTTTAGCAAGGCAGCTGAGAACAGGTTCCTATTTGTGTTGTCCAATGTAAGTGCACATTATCCATTCAACAAGAAAAGGCCCTTGTGCAAATATCATTTTCAACATGTAAGTTAGCAGATGCCTAAAACCATTTCATAAACCATTTTTTTAAAATTGCATATACTTCTTAGGGGGCACCATGGTGAAATGCATATTTATATGCCGGGATAATCCAAACTCAACTGCATTTAAAAACTTAATTTTTAATGCACTTTGGAAATCCTCTAAATTTTTAATGGTTACCCAAACATTAGTCACAAACATGTCAGTGAAATGAATGACTCAAGTATAAAAATGCTGGTGTGAATGTTCTCCTCGTTAATGAGCATATTCACTTATTAATGATTTACCAAGTATTCTTTTCAGATTAGAGTTTATACAAGTTTATCTTTTTTGAAAGCAACAAGCAGAAAATTACAAAATATTATCAAAAAGAGTAATTTTTCATATGCTGCTAGTGAATTTTTAACATAAATTGACCTTAAGAACTAAAGTCTGTTATGTGTCCAAGACCATCAAGCAGTTTGAAGAGACTTGAGGCAGCCACACAAGGTCAGACAGGTAAAAAGTTATTTCACAACCACAGAGCAAGTTTATTTACATCTCAGGTCTGTAAAATTAGCAGAAACCTGCCCTTGAAATAAAAGCTCAGCTCAAACATAAGAAATGGTTAAGTATCAGCTGCATGTAAGGTACAGAAAAAAGAACGTGCCTGAGACAAAAAACACTTGACAAAAAAAATCAGGCTTAAAATCAAAATGATTGGTTAAATTTCAAAATATTTTTCAGAGACAGTAAGCATGTTTTCTTCCCCTTGGTACTTATGGGAGTCACAGTGTAAAGCATGGGAAATGTAGTGTCGCTGTCTGAGGTCATCCTGCACTTTAACCAGTCTGTGTCAATCACAACCAGCAGTGTACAAGGGATGGCAGCGCAGTATGCTAGGTGTGGCATAGCATAAGAGGTATGGCATTTCATCAGGATTGCAAAGTTAGACAGCCATTTTTTGTGCATTATGAATGCACACAAAAGACCAAAGGACTTACACAATTCAAGCTTAAAATTCTAAAAGATATCAGTAAACAGAAGACAAAAAAGGGTCATATCAGAATTTGAAACATTACTGAAGTGCACAAACACACAGTTAACATGTTACCTGGCAACAGTGGTTCGAAAAACCAGAACTGTGAACAGCATTTCAGTGAATACAGTCAGACTGGGGAAGTCCATAAAGTTCACCTGTACCGATCATACACCATGACAGTCATCTATTCTACACCCAGGCAATGATTAAATTTTGACTTCAAAGCTTTGTAAAAACTAACACGTGAAGAAACAAAGGACAACTCAGACTAATGATACTGCCTGTCTAGTGTTCAGATCTCAGTTCCATAAACTTTATATGAGGCATCTTGCACATTAAGACTTAAAGCGAAACCATTCTTATGTGCTCTGCATTTCTGAGAATTGTTGCAGAAAATATGGCAACAAATGATGAGTGATTTCATGATAAACAATTTAATTAATTATGTTCTTAACCCTTTGAGAAACTGCTCAACACATTGTCATTTAAGAAACTGATTTTTGTGTTTAAGAAAAAAAATTATAATGGTTTTCATTGCCTCATGGATCTCAAATTGTTTAATCTTTTTATCTTGAGGGTAGATGGCTATTTTGGCAGTGCACGGCTATTTTGAGAAATGATTTAGATACAATTTACATTTTTTATTAGCTTGATAATGTATGCTCTGTTTGCATGACTGTTGTATTTTAATTTTTATCAATAAACTATATGACAAATCATGTAAAAACCTGGCTTATGGAAGCTCAGTTTTTTCATGATTTGTCATATAGGTTTTTGGTACTGGTACTCTAAACACATTTGAAAAGTGGAAAGAATATAACTGTTGCAATTAAAATGCATATAGTTAAGATACCTGAAAGAAAAAGTAAGACCAATAGGTCTTTTTCTTCTGTGTTTGTTTAACTATACTTAACAACCAGATTCCATTTCATTTTCCATTTTTAATTATTTATTTTATATTTATTTTTTGGTTAATATTTACTTTTTTCAGATCTAAAAGTGAATAAACATGCTACTGTATATTCTATATTCTAATATTGCCAGGCAATATTAAGTGTTTAAAAGTGTATAATAAGATGACTGATGTTTTATTAAAGTGCTGTATTGATAAACCCAAGTCTACACAGTTATAAACCAAGAAAAAAAACCTGCTCAATATTATTTGTTCATATTCTGTCTTCATATTTTGTCCATATTCTTTGCTTTACTCCCTCTTAAACCTGTGTACTTATTCATCTACACTTCACAGCTCTGGCTGTCTTTCCTTTAAAGTAGTTTTAAGTAAATCAAACTTTAATGCTTATTTAATGCATGCTTGATTTGCCCTCCTCCTCTTACCACCTTCTGTTTAAGCAGAACATCCAAATGGCCCCTACAGGTGCTTGATTCCCACTACAAGTTATATGGTCACATGTCAAATTTCTATATCACAGTCTAAATTTATTTTCATTCATGTAAACTTAACAGCCAGTGCACGTAATGGCTGTGGGGGAAAAAAAAAACTGTTCATGACTGCTGGAGTAGAACAGCTGGGCCAACTTAGCAGGGAAAACCCACAAGCAAACCATGATCCCAAGACAGAGCCCCACCAAAATAAATCAGTATTGTCAAAGTGGTCTGCATTATTTTCTCTTTTCAGTTGCATTTACATCCCATGGGAATCCACTACCATAACAGGGTTTACACTTTATGTGGGTTGAAGGTTACAACATTAATAAAAGTGTAGAATTCTTTGAAAGGTATGAACGACACAGACATTATACTGGGTTTAAAATACAGATTATTCTGAGAAATGGAATAGTGTCAATTCAGAGCAGCAGCAGCAGCAACTTTTAAAGATGTTTTATTCAGTGTATATAACACCATTGTATAGTGTATGTATAATGTTTCTAAAGAGGTACATAAGGCTTTTGAATTTAAACACTAGAACATGTGTTATACAACATAATTAAATTAATTAAATATACGAGAAAAAAACTAGTGGGAAAATAAACATGGCCACATTTATTTTTGAGCAATTATAACAAAAACCAATTATTTTCCAAGTGAAACTCTGCTGTTGTGGAAAGAGGTTTGTAGTTCAGAGTCTCATGCATGACAAAGATGACACAAACTCTTCATATGAATGTAGCAAGTTAATGTAGTGTGAACCCAGGCAAAATATGTCTGGCTGAGAATTTTCAACGGGAATCAAATTCAAAATTTAAACATGGCTGCTGATTAACTATCTGTACAATGTAATTAAGAATTTAATGGAATTTAATGTGGTGATGTGGTGTGCAATGGGCTGGCATCCTGTACAGAATGTTCTCTGCTTTCCCCCTAGGCTACCTGGGGTATGATTCAGACAACCCATGATCCTACAGAGGATAAACAGTTGGATGGTTGGATGGATGGATGAATGGATGGGTGTGGAGATGAAGGTGATGGTGATGCACTCCATCTGGTTATAACCACAGATGAAATGTTATAGATAGAGGAATGGTTTTCACTTTCCACTCTCAAAATAAATAGATGAAGATATCATACACAAAGAGCAGACTGGAAGAGAGTAATTACCTGAAAAGCTGGCTTGGGACTACTGAACATTCTGGAACTTTTACAATGACTATTTTGATGTCCAGATGATTGCCATATTTCGTTAATTTTAATTTTAATACTTATTATTATTATTATTATTATTATTATTATTATTATTAATAATAGTAGTAGTAGTAGTAGTAGTTAGTAATAGTATTTTTGTTAAACTTCTAGATAAATCTATCCACAGCATTTTCCAAGTCAAACAATATGTAAAACTGTGTATACTGTATCATTGTTATACCTAAAAGTAAGGATATACTACTTTGACCAAAAAGTGTTAAAAAATACAAATTAATATGAATAATAAAAAACACAATTTGCTGTTTGGATTTGTAATTAATGGATTATGAGCCCACATTTACCCAGATTAGATTTGTGTGTCCAACACTTAGATATTTTAAGGTCACCATTATTTCAAAGACAATGCAAAGACATCGAAATGCAATTCCAGTAAAATTACCTTTGCAACATTATCAAAACATATTTGAAATATTACATGGTGTCAAGTTCTAACTAGGACAGTTTGATAGGTTGATAACTTGTGTTATGGATTGTATTGCAGCATACCAATACCTGAGCATTGACATCTGCTCTGCGGTGGGACAAGGCTGGGGAAGAAATTGATGGCTGACAGAAATCAGTGCTGTTTGTATAGTAAAGGCCATTGAAGATGCTGAATAAGTGCATGCAGCTCAATAGTACTGTAAAGTTAAATTAGCTGAATCAAGGCAATAACCCACAAGGATCCCTGCAAAGAGTTAATAAAAGAAATGTGTTTCTTTTTAAGAATCCCGTAGTGTGTTAGAAATTTGAAGCACTTCTATTTCATTAAGTAATTCCATACTGTTTTCTTGACTTACATGTTTTTTGAAGGTTGTTTGTTAAATGAAAAACTTTACCTTCAATATAGTTACAAATTCAAAGACTAAAGAAGTAAGAGTATTAAATTTGTTAAGCAAAATCCCAGCTGAATGTCTGTGAAGCAACTTCAAAGGATTTCCTTTGCAGGAGCTTCTGTAGCATGAATTAGCCTCTTCATTAATGAGTAAGCCTGCTTGTGCTGGGGGATTTTCCACTCTAACCAGAACACACCAGTTCTGTGCCCTTCCCTCATGCCACATTGTTCCATTTCAACCATACAGCAGGTGTTTTCCTATGTATAAAAGAAAATGTTATATAAACTGCACTCATTTTAATTTATTCAGAAGGATGAGGAGGTAAAATTTCTGTATAAACAAGGTGACTTTCAGGTAGGCAGACCAAGAGAAAATGTTGATCTTTCATTATCGTTTCAGCTTTCAACTGTAACATTACACTGAAATCCTACAGACATTCTATTAAGCTATTTTTGGCAACATGACCAAGATCTTTAAGTCTTTGCACACAAACAACAACAACAACAACAACAACAATAATAATAATAATAATAATAATAGATTTCGAACAAATGTACTGTATGGGAAAGTGCACATAAGCATGCTCTCTCTCTCTCTCTCTCTCTCTCTCACACACACACACACACAAAATGTTTGACTCATATCAATTAAACTAAAAATCTGTTTGTCTAACTGCTTCCAAAAAAGCCTATGAATTAGGACAGCAGCAGTTCTGTCCAGTTTACAATCAAAACAGCAGGAATAAACACGTCCAAGACGTCAGTTTAGCTGTTCAAGAAGTGAGGACATGACGCGTGTTCTCCAGGTATTTCCTTACGACATGCCCAGGATAGCGCTCTTTTTAAAGGACCTCTTCATTTCACAGACACACCTTACCTATGTACACCTAGCGCTTTTTTATGACTTACAAGTGGTGAAAACATTAAAGCACTTGCCTAAACTCATAAGGACAAAGACAAACACGTGTAACTAATTCTGTATGCTCAATATATGAGGGGAAAATTTAACCGTTAACAAATCAAAATCTAAAAGTTAACTATAGCTTCTTTATGAATTTCACAGAGTAAAACGAAGGGATGGCTGCAAAGCCGAGAAATTAAAATGGGTTGATAGACCTTAGCCAGACACTGAAAAATAAGAATGTAAATATTTAATCGACCAGTTTACTTATTGTATGTGAATAAAGAATTTGCTTTAAATGGTCTGAAACTGCATTTTTAACCTGTGGCAATTTAAATTTGAGGGTTATATTTCCCGCTCATTGTATGGTCAATAGCGATTATCTGGCGTCTCTATTATAGGCTACTCCCAAGATTCCTCTTAAAATATAAAACCTGTCTTTGTTCGGGATTAACAAAATTTAATATATTACAATGTGATTTGTTAATATAACTCGACATCACACACTGAATAATTGGAGGTCAATCAATTCTCAAAAAAGCAATGCAGCGAGAATGAGACTTCAACAAGCATTTCTGCAATCCTATATGCAGTTAGAATTGTTTAGAACTGCTTCTTAAGAGTAGCGAATATTTTGATTAGTACATTGATAAGATAAATTTTACAGCATCTGCTGTAGCATAATTCAGGTTTAGAGTATCTTGCAGACGCCAGTAAACAATGAATATGTCAAATGACTAAAAATGCCTTTTCTTACTAAATAAAAGATAGGAATTTCACGTGTATGTTTTGCTGTTTATTGTATGACAGGTAGTCCTCCGCCTCTGGTTTTCAATTTCGTCATTAACAGGTGTTGTTCTGACAGTCGCGGTTTACGCAGAACCGTAAAAAAAAAACTTTCTCTAAAACACTGAAATATTATAGACAACTGGGAAACATGTAGCTGTTAATACAGCAGCTCTTACGTTAAGAGATTGTATTTATTGCACTTTTTCCAGCTACATGCGGTTTTATCATACATGCGTTCAGCGGGTCGCTTTATAGGTAAAAATAAAACGAGTATGCTCTTACCCTCCACTTCGTCCTCTGGTAGATTAACGGGGGTCTTATAGGAAAGGATATCTGGAATAGTGCAAATTCCCCTGTACATTAAAGTGGAGGTCACGGGGTGCATCGGCATTTCTGCGAGCCGGAGCCAAGCGTCGAATCGCGATCTTCATATAGCACGTTTTTGTAAAAAAAAATCTGCAACTTTCCTCCACTTATAATAAAAGGTCGTGCAAGGTGGTCATGAAAGATGGGGTCCTTTCCAGAATATGCCTCTTGTCTGTTTTCTTTTTTTCTTCTGCAGCGGGGAAGCCAACAACTGCTTCATCCGAGAATACAGGATTGCCAATCCGCAAATTGCAGGTGTGCAGTACTTGCGTGTTTGGACAACGCACTTAAGACCAGAGCATCATTAACGAAATCATGTTGTTGAAGTTTGTATTATAGTCAAGCATTATGTATAGGCTATCGATAGCAAGAATACGTAGTACATACAATAATAATAATTTCTTTGTTAATGTTAAGGTTCGCGGAAAACACACAACGGTACTGACTGGTCCAAAATCATGCACCGTTAGAACTGTAAATGAAAACATCAAAATGAAAATTTAAAGTATTCTTTCAAGTGTGCATAGGAAATTTGTCTATTTACAGCCATAAACAATTGCATAGATAAAGACTTTATAAGCGACTATGTAGTTAGACTTGCGAGTAATGAAAAAGGGGATCCCTCGCTGCCCGTTGCTTTTAGTATAATATTATGTGTTACATGCATAACCCTTATTTTACCTTGTCAAGAAAATCCAGACTCAGACCTAGATATATTTACAGCAAAATCGGATTATAACAAATATTATAACTTTTTTTTTCCTCTGCTTTAAAAAAACCAGAAGACTAACTTAGCCGAATGTACCATTTCTAAACTCTATAGGATTTATTACTATACCAATAGAAGCAGTCACGACAGTTACGTTAATATGATGGGGTTTTATCTAGCGATTCTTCGGTTTTCGCACAGGTGAACGAACAGCGCGCTCACTCTGTTCCTACCACACCGTTATCCTTATTCTGTTCCTTCCTCGCTGTAAAGCCCCCTGGTATTCACAAGTGTTCACACGTGTTCCCCGAGTTTCGCATTTACACTGTAGACAGCGATGAATCATTGTTTTACCCTTGATGACATTTATCTCTGTATATCAGTTGCGAAACCATGCAAGTCAATTAAGGGTACCGTAACGTTGACAAATGTAAATGCGTCAAGCTATACGGTATGTAACTAACACAGCGTTTAATTTTATATAATTTACACGAGTCTGTATTCAAATATTTCTGAGGAATCTAAATTGCCAGTACTGTATAGCCAAATCTTAAACGAGACCTCGTATTGTAGCTGTCCGTGGTGCTGAAAACTGTGCAGTTGTTGGTCATACGAAGTAAATCGGAAGTGATACACATTCATCCTTCTTTATTGTCACAACACGTTACTTTATGTTTGAGTAAGTTTAATAAATTCATTTTTATTGTCACAAGGCAGTCTGTTTGTGGTGTGCCGGAACTAGCAAGCCATGACTGAATAATTTTAAATAAAATTTATATATAAAATCTGCTCTAACCTAAACAATCTAGGTTTAAAATTTATAAACACATCCTTTGTGAAGTTGTTAGTTAAGTACACTTGGAATGTTTAGCACAAACATCTTTTGCTCTTTTTTTTTAATTTGGCACGTTGCTGTCAAGACAGAGCACAGATGTAAGCAATAAAACTAGACCTTCAGCATGTGGTGTGAAGTATTTCATTCTATACAAAAATGTCCTGCTTTTTTAGAGACTTCATGTAATTATATATATATATATATACATACACTCGCCGGCCACTTTATTAGGTACATCTGTTCAATTGCTTGGTAACACAAATTGCTAATCAGCCAATCACATGTCAGCAACTCAATGCATTTAGGCATCTAGATGTGCTGAAGACAACTTGCTGAAGTTCAAACCGAGCATCAGAATGGGGAAGAAAGGGGATTTAAGTGACTTTGAACATGGAATGGTTGTT
>JABJVR010008710.1:0-10430 GCA_025773905.1 Chitala chitala
ACCCCCCCCCCCCCCCGCCCCCCCCACCCCCCCCCCACCCGCCCCACCACCCCCCCACCCCCTCCCCCACCCACCCGCGCCCGCCCGCGGCCCCCCCCACGATCGGGGGGTCAAGAAAACAAAAATAAAAAAACTATTTGCATCATCATTTTTGTTCTTGTGTTTAAAAACCAACCCAGCCTGTTCTGGTTGGTGAGTAGTAATTTGTTTACCTTGGCAAAAGTAGAAACACAATCAATTTAATAGGCCAGGGCTGCACAAACCCACGACCATCTCATCCCACACAGAGGACCTTCTCCATCCCTCAAGAGCTGTGCAAAATGCATGGTCTTGCCAACAGTGTATGGTCTAACACCTCTGAGACTCAACATAGCCAGCTTTACAGCTAAAACAGCTACACCAGTTTGGGACTCAGACACGAAAATACACAATCTGCCATTTCATAAACGGTCGCAGGAATTACCTAGCTACAAAAAAAAAAAAAAAAACGTCCACGCTGACAGCAGTGTGTGTGTTCTAAACCATCAGGCCCCCAAAGTCTTGCTCATTCAAGGGTGACAAAAGCACGCCTTCAGAAAGTTGACACTCCGAAAATCTTTTAAGCCCCTTGCGATAAAAACAGATCACAAGGTTTATCGCATAACGTAAACTGTTCGTGTGTGGTAACAAACGTAATGCCTGCCTTTGTTTATGTGCGCTTAAAGAATGGAAGTGCGCGTGCGTACCGTATGACAGCCTCCATAACCAGGAGGCTTTTTGTTACTAAGGTTTCCTGTCTGTACCCAGCAAGAAGCCTTAGCAACAAAACACCCACGTACCTGGATCTTCCTCCATGATGTTGAGGGCTTCCATCGCGGCTGAGGCCAGCATCGGCGGTAGGGAGGCAGAGAAACAGTAGCCTTGTCCCGACAAACGCTGTGGAGAGCCATCTGTGTAAATTCACCCACTTTATGTCCATTTAATAGAACGTGGAATTCAGACTAACTCTGGCCACCAGCACCCCTGACTGCGACCACCATTCCTGTACACAATCAATCCATGCAGAACTGTTTAAAACACATTTAAGTCTTAAAACCACCATTAGGTGATTTTCTTAAACCATCCAAAATGGATGTTTTTGTGTCACAATTACTCATGCATACATTCAAATTACATGTGCATTTCTACATTACAAAACACCAGAAAGCAACAGCATTTTGGGAATGCATGTGGATCGTATTTCAGGTGTAGGTACCTAATGAGGCAGATCCTATATTAAATAAGGGTGCAGGTGAAGTAAACTGATTAAGTGACTTTGGACCAGCTGCAAGCCTGCCAAAATTATTTAGTTAGACGTACACAAAAAACAGTAAAAATATTCCTTCATGTTGAATTTGTAACTGAAATTATGAAAGCATTATAACATTGTTATGAAAGATGTTTGCAGAATCGCTGGTGACAATGATTTGCGACAATGTGTAAGCTTATTCCATACTGCATTACTGGAGACAGCACCTGGTGATCTATGACAAAGGATCTTCCACAGCAGAAGCCTCCAATGGAAGCCAAGGCGTTCTCCATGTTAGCACTGATGAGGTCAATGTCATCAATCTTTATTAAAAAAAAAAAAAAAAAAAACAACAACAACTGAGGTTTTAGCAAGCACACTGCAGTTAGACAGGTACTGGAGTTACATTTGGAATCATTGAAAATACACATTTTTAGAATTAATTCCTTCAGCACATCTCCACATCTTGGCTTACGTTGACTCCAAAGTGCTCTGTGATGCCACGCCCGTGATCTCCAAGAACTCCGAAGGACATGCTCTCCTCCACGAAGATGCGCACCTTATATTTGTACTTCAGTTTCACCTGTCGGACGGTCAATGCAATTACTCAACCCATAACCACTGTGGCATTAAAGCTGCTGTAGATGGAAGCAGGACTTTGTATGTACACACACGCATTTCATTAAATATTTCATCATCAACGGAGCTACAGTGGGGCAAACGCCGCTTCTCCAATTAAGCTGGTGGTTTGGACTTTCTCCCCCACATACACTTTCAAGTGAAAAAATATAAAACGACCAACTTCAAGAATCTCAGAAATTGACCTACATGAGGGGTGTGTTACACGTACGTACACACACACAGTTCTCCAGATACATAATTCTGACGCACACAAATCCGTACTTATGCAAGAAATTTCCAGCTTGCATAAAATTTGAGAAGGTGCATCCAAAAAAGTTAGCAGTACATGCCAAGCTCATGTGAACGCATGCCAGAGCACCTCAGAGAGGAGAATGGCTGCCTCCTTCTCCCCAGTAACCGTCTCGCTGCGTTACTCGTTTACTGCGGTACTCGGGAAATTCCGACCTATGCAAAAACTGATTGTTGATGGTGTCTTTATGAGGATTCCAAAGTATATGCCTACATGAAGACAAATAATTCTTAACTAATTGTAATCGCACTAGCTAGCTGTATACTGTAGTTTAAAAAACCGAAGGGTCCTATGGTTAAGAACAGTTTTTAATGCAAATGACCAGCACTCTACACATGTATATCTTTTCTTAAAAGCTTCCACAGTCCAGATCTGTTTCATGACCACAGCTCTATGTTTTATTACATGCATTGATAATGATTTCACATAAAAGAATGGATTAGGCTGAAAATCTTACCAGTTCTGGAAGGGGACAAACATCACCGGTGTTTATATACAGTCCCTCCACCACAATGAATCTCCTGGTCACACGGGCTTTCCGAGGGTTCTAGGAGACAAAGAAAGCAAGCTTCTGTGTTCCGCAAAGATCTTCAGTGTCAGTGCAAGCAATGACCCTCAGAGAAAGAATTCTGACCAACAACCAAACTGTCAGAACACACCTTCTGATCCTCCACCTCCTGTTCTTTCAGTAATCTTTCAAGGTCTTCCATATCGTTATGTCTGAAGTACTTGATGAAACTGCGGGAAGCCTGGAGCCCTTTCTGGATTGAGAAACACGCCGCTTCATCTCTGTGAGGACATAGAAGTTTCGTAAATGCGAATGAACTGGCCGGTGTTGTAACACCATCGTTTTAAGCAGGCAGGAGACGCCACGCTGAAAATACTCACACAAACACAATGTCACCTCTCTTGGAGTACGCAGGGATAGCACTGGCTATCGTTGCAAAACCATAGGAGTAGATGATTGCTTCTTCTGTCCTCATAAACTTTGCCAACCGATCTTCCAATTCCAAATGAACATCTGTTTGTTACAGATAAAATCTGTCAGATTTTGAAAGCACACTAAAACTAGCAAAGATTTTCACACAGTCAAAGTCATGCACAGATTCATATTTAAAGGCTAAATCAGTTGTTCTCAAACTCCTCAAATATGAATGCTTCAAAGAGAACATAAAAAAAAGTTATTACCAAAAGTTCCATAAAATCCTCTTGGACCACAGGTGCCAACACCATACTTCTTCAGAGACAACAGAGCTTGTTTCTAAGGAAAGAGAAAGCAAGTGCATTTTTACTCTTCTGAAATTTCACTTCAAATTTTATACACTATTACAATCTGTAAAACAATAATTATTTCCCCCATTAGACTACTTAACATTACAGTTACTGTGTGGATGTCAGATACAGAAAGGTCACGAAGAAAAATATAAGGTATAAAGGTATAAAACGAATCCACAAAAAATTTCAACTAGCACTTTTGAAGTTAATTATATTCCTTGTAAGCACAAATGGTGAGAATGTATTAAAAGCAAATGAATCACCAGTTAAACTGACCACCACCAAAACTTTTTGGCTTCTGAGTTTTACTAAACTAGCTACAAAAGGACAGTAACAGACACTACACTCAGTGCTGTAACAGACACTGACCAAATGTGGTACTGAAAGTCTGTATTTTACAGCAAGTTAATTTGACATTTTGCGTTTGCTGAAATGCAAAACCCCGATTGAAAATACATTTAGTACAACTGCACAAAAACTGTGTTCGTAGTTTGTGTTTTAACATGAAATCTAGTCCAGAAAAAAAAACTAATACGGTCAGTTCACAATACCAACCTTAACTCGTTCATTGTCCAAGAGTCCCAAGAAGTTAAATGAGGCAAAGTTAATGCATTCCTTTCCATTGACTACAATTTTGTGGCTTGGGGGACTGTAAAAGTAAAATGTCAAAAACATCAGACATTTGGTGCATTTTAAGACTAATCGTACTGGTAAAATGCCAATATGTTGATACACCTAAAGCACCCTAAACATCAAGTTGATGCACGTAACAACATAACAGAGAGACAGTGCTGCTTCTAAAGTGGAAACTCGAAACTGCTGACCCAGTAACGACGTTATAATGGAGGGACGGATGGTCCTTTGAAACGGGGGGCACGAGGGGCTCGGGCTGCCATTCTTCAATGAGCTCTTCCTTCTCCTGTAACAGACACGCGTGCATGTATGTAACGTACGTGTTGATCATACATGCCCTACACATTGGCAGCTGATGGTAAAAGGCCAAACACGTAATTTCATTAAGAACTGCTTTTTAATCTTACCTTTTCAGTGAGATCTGACCTTTCCTGTAATTTGTATGTCTTTGAAAACAGAAGCCGAACAATCCATAATATGAGAATTCCCTCCAGTATCAAGTGGTAGGCGGGAGCCTAGGGATAAACACACATCGGTCACTGGACATCATGATGGAGTTAATGTATATATTGTAGGCATATGTAGTAATACAAACTCCATAGCACTTGCTTGGCGTCTGGTTGTTAAAGGTTTAAATACTTTCCATATACCAAAACCTATAGTCTCATGAAGAAAAGGATCACCAGCATAAATACGACTTCAGTACACTGCCATTAAGATGAGCAACTGTATAATTATCACAACAACAGAATCTGTGTTGTAATCTACCCATACGCATGTGTTGTTACTTCGTGTCAACACGTTAAATAGCGTGCTACAGGATGTAGCTATTATTTATAATTTTATATAATATCTTAGTACTAATGGCAATATTCCAATTCCAAACAGTGGGTAAAAAGTAGACGTTTCACTGGGACTGGTGCAACGGTGTTTAGTGACCTTACTTCGCTAGGCAGCGTTAGAAACCAACATTTGAGAGACAGTAATATTAACAGGTGCAATCACACGGACACGCTGGTAACGCTGCAGCTGAGGAAATCTATTCATAAGCCTCACTTGTCGGGTAATTCAGGTACTAGTCTGACATTTTTATGCTGTATGGAAGCTAACGCTTTACAATCTTGGTACGTACTTCGAACACCTTGATACACGGAGGGCTAGTCCTGTGTATATAGTTATGTCAAAACGATATGGCATCTTAAACGCCGTAAAAGTAATACTAAATTAAAGTATCAAATGGTTTTAACACGCGGAGTTCCGGGATATTAGAAGAACGTCCTATTGCACTTATCGTTCGCCAATCACAGCAGAGCTTTTTCTTTGGTGAACCCGCATCACGGGACACCATTGGACAATCCCCAATGTCAATCATGTGTAAGGTACACGCCCTAAAATTGTGCAAGTTTTAAACTGGGAAATTCTGAAATTGCTTTTAGGAGTTCTCAAAATTATCGAAAATATGACAAAGTACTCACCGGCTAAAATAAATAAACGTGTTTAACACTCTTAATTATAAATGAGAATTTGTATATTTTACCTCATAGAACGCCTGTACCATCTCAACCAGCACCCACTGTTGTCCGGACGCCATCTTAGTTGGTTAACCACATGGTCAGTGACTGTACTTGGAGAAAAAATGCTTTCGTCACTCACGGTGACAACAACCACTCGAACAGAGCGACTATTAAAAAAAAAACAGAGCAACTATAAATAAATAATTAAATAAATTACAGAGCAGCTGTACTTCATTTTGACATACTGTACAACTTACTACGTCGTGCGGTTTCGGACGCGTCATAGGTGTATATATTATTATTATTATATATAAATTTTTACAGTTACATGTAAGATCCAACTTCCAGCAGGATTAGATTGGTGGACTGTGGTTTTAAGTAAATCTACAATGTATGAACAAAAAAGACTGAATGTTTGAAAGTATATAACCGCAATACCGTAATGAATTTTACTACAGTGATACGTGCCACGGTTATAATGTTATGTTTATTTACTTTAAGTGGTTAATTTGACCATTAGTTTTCACATGTTGAACGATGATAAATATTTCAATTACGTTAGAAGTACAACTACAAAATAGATTATTGTTAAATATTTGGAAAACTTAATAAAACTTAATTAAAATAAAAACCTAAAATAATACAAAAATCAATCAAGTTATAGCCCATGACTGAAAATGCCCATATAGGTCTGTTTTGTATTAAAATATAAGAACAGCCTTTACCCCATTGTTGTAGAGTTATGTCACAGGATCTTTAAGTATAACGACAAATTTTTGGCTAATTATACTGCTTCTGTAACATTTGGTACTCTGTGTCCTTCACAATTATTTTAAGGAAGAATAGACATCATTTCAAATGCATTTTTTAACTTTAATGACGTGATTTAAAGCACACTTAAGATTAAAAACATATGCCAACATTAAAAACCATTATAATACTGGAGAAAAGAAATGCTTACAAGGTTCATTTTGGTTTTAAGTAATAATTACTGTCAGTACTGTGGTCATGGGAATTGATTTTGAAGATTACTGCCAAAAATTGTAGTTGTACACCATAGCTCTTAACTTTTTCTATAAGGGTATTTTAATGATGGACTGATTAACCAAATGCCTTGCAGTGCAGAATTTTGTATTTATTTTTAGTATCAAACCTGGACACAACAGAATTTTAATAGAGGAAAAAATTACAACTCAGGAAAAGATTTCCTCACACAAACACAATGTCACAGCTTTGACTGTTTCAGGTTTAGCAGAGTAAAGGAGCTCATAAGAGTGTCTGTGTATAGTGATTTAAACCCACAGGAGTGCAGGTACTAGTGTAAAGCTGTCAGACGTCTGCAGCTCTTGGCTCAAAAATATCTACAGAAATTCCACAAAGACAAGTAATTCTCAGGATAGACTGTTTTTAGAGCAGCACTAAACACCAGCACACCGACTCCCTGTTTACGCCCATCTGCATTAGTTAAAAAAAAAAAAAACATAAAGGAAACATGCAACATTATTTATAGGTCTTAGAAACTTATTAAAGTAAGTACTAATGGATTATATGTATTTATGAGAAAGTGTTGCATATTATTTACTTGTGTAAATTTTGATTTCCTGCTTAAAATGGCATGTATATATTTTTAGTATATATATATATATATATGCCATTTTAAGCAGGAAATCAGTAGTTTAGGCTACATTTCAGATAGCTAATTAATTTATAATTAATCATTAATAATTATAAAAATGACAACTCAGTTCAGGATTGAAGGGATCCAGACATCCATGCCAGAAATCACAGGGTGCAAGGCAGTGTATTGCAGAAGGCATGCCAGTTCATTATAGGATCCAATCTCACACACAGTCTAATACTGCACATGTCATTTTGAGATGCAATTCCATAAATCAGACCTGTTCAGCTGGTGTGATGAAACTGGACCACCTAGAGGAAGCCCACAAACTGATGGGCAGAACATGCAAATGCCATGGTCCCAGAACCTGGGCCAGAACATAACCTAGAACCCTAGTAGAGTAAGACCACAATGTTACTGTGCCAAATATCCTTGTGCTACCTTTAGCATTATAGTTTCATACGTGCTACTAAAGTAATGTTTGTCCTTATATAAATTTTTTATCAGCCGTTGAAAGTTATTAAAACGTGGCCGATGCTGGGACACCTTGTCCAGAGGCAAAAGGGGGAAAACCTGCCTCATGTAGCTTTTGAAGAAGTCAGTGTGATGTCTTTTATTTAACATGTAGAATGACACTTCCATCACTGAAATAACGTGCTCATAAATTAAGAAGCACTGGGAGGTGGAGGGCTCATCCTGGACGTAGTGCGTGTGTGGAGTCCTGCCAGTGCATTACCAGTAACCGTGTAACTGTGAACCCAAGTC
Source organism: Chitala chitala (assembly GCA_025773905.1). Lineage (NCBI taxonomy): Eukaryota > Metazoa > Chordata > Actinopteri > Osteoglossiformes > Notopteridae > Chitala > Chitala chitala. The sequence continues at coordinate 8,004 of JABJVR010008710.1, forward strand.
TGGAAAAAATTACTTCACCCAGCTAAGGGCTTTCAGTTCTTTCAAAACTTTTGTTACCTCTAATGTATGTATTAATCATGCTTGAGTATTAAATATCTGGAGAGCACAGCCATTAAATTACATTGGTAAGACTAAACAAATTGCAAAGGGGAAAAATAGGTCTGTGTGTGTAGTTCAGGCCAGCTCTGAGAAAAGACCGCCAGAACATTCTCTTAAGCCTCTTGGAAGCTATCTTTGCCTGATAGCACAGGGCGAGGACTAAGGAGAACATTTTTCACGGGATTCACCAGTTAAAAAGGGTCCCTTTGAAGAACAAAAAAAAGTTTTCTGGTTTCTCAGTGACCCTCCCAGATGGGTTGGTGGAATAATGTAATTAATCATAGCCTTGTATGTTGGGTTATTTTGGTTTTGTCTTTCTTAATGTAGTGGGTTGTCAGCATAATAAATAACTTTCTTTCATGCTATATTTGAAACGTAATAATTTTTTTTTTGTTTGATCATTAGTTTATATTTTTTGCAGCTTGTGTATTATTAGTATTACTGTCTAATGTTGTAGATTTTTGCTTTGCCTGTGTGTTCAGTTTACGCTCACTGTATATCCCCTAATTTAACCTTTCTACCATATGTATTGAAATCCTACTTACATTTTAATTGTAATTAAAAGGTGAAAACAAAATGTTTGTTTACAATTAAAATACATTATTACATAAATATTTAAATCAAAACAAAATCTGTTTGTTTTTCAAAAATAACTTCACATGCTTGACTAATGTGATCTCTGAATAAGTATTTTATATTGATTCTGTTAACAAATTTGTTAGAACTAAATATAGTATCTGCCCATATGTTCGAACCCAAAACACTTTACACTAACGTTATGCAAAGTTTAGTGTACAGAAGCCAGTACCCTTTGACATTCCGTTTCTTGGCCACCAGATGGCGTGAGATACAGCAGTGTACAAACTGTACCGTCGTCCTTTAGCATCTTCCACACAACGTTAATCCATTGCCTCTTATCCATCCGTGACTTTGGTTGAATTTAACGGCAAATTATTGTGGTCAGATTAATTAAAATAAATTAATTATTAATTATTAATTAATAAGCGTTTTCTGTGAAACAAGAATTTATATAATAATTATTAGTAACAATAGCAGCAGTAATAATGCTTTTTACATTCATTTTAGAAGTACTGTGTATCAGGAATTGTTTTGTGTTAATACTAGATTTGAAAACGTAATTTAAATTTAGGTCATTGTGATAACAAAGGCTGCATACAAAATGATTTAAGATGTTTTGCTGCCAACAAGATTACAGTGTTTTGTAACTACTGAAAATCTCTGGGGTTTTGTGGTTATTCAGTCCGGCACCAATGTGACCTGTCACAAACAAACCAGCGACTTTATCTTTGTTACTTGAATGAAATACTTATTTAAACCTACTTAGAACATATCCACTTTTAAATGAACAGATCCTATTATTGTTATTAAAATAAAGATGTTCAAATTATCTTAAAGCAATATGTTAATGAACATATTTAATACCAAACAGACATAAGGATGAGAAAACAATTTGAGTTTTGGGCTTTTGTGGGAATCAGTGGGGGGGTGAGGGGACTGGGTGTCACCACATGATTTAATGCAGAAAAATTATTCATTAGCACAGCTTCAGTATTCACACTGAGGACACACAGTAAAGTACCATGTAAAAGCCACAGATATAACTCTAAGTGATTCAGCTTTACTTTCTGGGGGGCAGAGGGATATCCTGCGGGGGTGAAAATTTCCCCAGGGCACCGAGTCATAAGCGGAGTGGACCAGTGGAAACACAGGAGGCTGACGGCATCCAGAACTGTGCAGCAATCCAAAACTGCCTCTCACATGCGAGGCCAGAACCGGCAACTCAGCCAGGGTCAGAATCCTGCAGAGAGTGAAGAGGAAAAAGAACAGGCGGTTGTCATGGACACCGACAGGGGTGGTCCACCAGCATTTGTGCTGTGCTGGTGCAGTGTGTCGGGAAAAGGGTGGAGCGGGAATGGAAAGGGTCAAAGGTGTCTCTGAAGTGGACAAAGTCACCCACACAAGGTCAAGGAGGAAAGCTGTGGGTGCCTGTCGAGGTAGAACACGGACACGCACACGCACATGCACACGCACAACGCCACGAAACAGCAGAGTGGAATTCAGTAAGTAACATAACACTGATACTCAGTTCAGCTGCAGACCTCAGCACAACGACGTGCAGAAATAAAACCCTTCGTTAATAAAGCAGACTCAAAGATGTCATTGCAAACTGCTAGCCTGCATTGTGTCATTTCCTACATAAGAACATCTGGAACATATGGAACATAAAAGTGGCAAAGCAATGAGTGTTTTGACATGATTCCATGGGATTTCCCCCCCCCCACACACACACACCCCACCCCACTAATA